>VCJJ01001823.1:7060-18031 GCA_024139415.1 Backusella tarrabulga
CCCTAAACGCATATGGGACAAAACACTATGTAACTTTTCTTAAAGACATGTCATTGCATAATTTCTTTTTCTAGCTATATAAACATCAGATAGCTCTGGCGACCCTAGGTGATTGTAAAGAGTAACCTGACAGCAAATATATTTGTAAGTTACAAGTTAATTTATTATACAATTCTATTCTAATTTTACTATACTATGCTATTTAGGATTCACAACGGCCATGTCTTTGGTCCACTTATTCCTGTCAGGCTGCTTGGTCATCTAGGGTCGAGTAAAACGGTACCCCCGGGTGAGCTATTGCTCACCTAATGAGTAGTCCCATCAAGACGTAAGTGCATGCATACATATATATCAAGGGTTACAAGAAATGGGTTACTAATTTACTTTGTATAAAATTTTCAAATTATGAAAAATGGGGCCTACTGAATCTACCTATGCCAAATTGGTGCGTTACTCTGTTGCTTTATATCATGCTATCTCTCATTGGTGTGCAATATGACTTTATGGACCTTGCTACATGGCTACCTATCTCTTTATCTGCTCACTGTCTGAAATATACTCTTCATACATGATATATTTCTCTTTTATCAATTATTCCCCTGGTTTTTCTCATTTATTTGAAATATTTTCTCAATTATTTTTCCCTTTTTTCTTATTTTCTTGTAAAACACAGTAGAAGCAATATATATATATATTTAATGTAATCAGAATCGATGTATTTAATTTAATTTATTTGTTACTCATATATTGTATATTAAATATTTGTGTGCGCAAGTGTGAGTGTGAATGTAGTGCCTGCATATATATGTTTATGATGATTATGATTAAATGATTAAATGATAAAAATAAAGGAAAGGAAAGAAATAATAAAATATAGATTCCTGAATAATAATACTTTACAAGTGAAAAAGAAGGTATTCTGTTTCAAGACAAATAACGATAAACGAAAAAGTCCTCGATTCATTTCTAACAAGCACATTTGTTCTTGGAACTATGTGAATCATCAAGGGTTGGCGCAGTGGTAGCACGGGATTTGAAGTGCTCAGGAGATATGCCTTTCGCTAAAAGAAGAACGTCATTAGTTATATTTTTAGAATGACTTTTTTTTTTTACCTATTTCAGTGAACAGCTGACAAACGTTGGTCCCCAGGGATGCACTTGTTTCAACATAGGAATATATACTTAACTCTTTGGTAAACTCAGCTGCTTCATCTTTTGTTACCCCACGGTTGTCTTCATCATCAGTCAGTAGATCTACTTTGTTTCCAACTAAAGTGATAAGTATATGGGGACTAGCTTGGTGTTTCAGTTCATTCACCCATTTCTTGGCTTTCTCAAACGTTGCCTAGAAAAGAAAAGAAATGTCAATGCTTTAAAAGCTATAGAATTGTGTATACTCACATATTTTGTCACATCAAATACAATTATCGCAGCCAAAGCATTCCGATAATACATAGGTGCTAGAGAGTTGAATCTTTCCTGTCCGGCTGTGTCCCAGATTTCAAACTTAATCTCCCTATCACCTGTTGAACAATACCGAGTCAAATAAGCCGCTAGAGATTATATTAATGATGTTTTGTAAGCGAGGGTTATTATTGACCTTGTTACATATGTTTATATTTGCTATTGTAGCTGCATACCTCCAATAGTTGCTTCTCTTCCATCTACAAACGTATTAGTTGCGTATCTAGCAACAATACTCGATTTACCAACAGATGATTCTCCTGGTGTATGTAATATCAAATATTAGTCATGGGGAAAGAGTAATATATCACACAAGTTTGCCATTACCAAGAAGAACCAGTTTCACAGAAGGTATTTGTGTTGACATTTGTCTATCTCGAGACATATAAGAATACGTTTGTTTATTGTAGGATAAGTGGATTACAGTAGTAAAATATATAAAAAATTGAAAAGAGAGAAAGAAAGAAGAAGAGGGGGGATGCCGCAATTAAAGGGGTGCGAACATAACAAGTTTCATTTGTCAAGGAATGGATCACTTGCTTTGTATTTGTACCACAATAGCACTTCCATTTAAGCCTTTTATACTTTTTTTGTCAAGTTTTTTTTTTCTGTGTGATTTCTAATATGTATGATAAAAACAAGCCTTTAAAATTCTTTCCTTAGGTGCACTTGAACTGAGATCAATAACTCCCTTTTGAGACCACCTATATAAAAAAGGACATTTTATTGTTCTAATTTTGGGTTTATATGGTGGAAATATCAGTGAACTACGAGCCTGTGAGTCAACTTTAGCCAAAATGTGTAGACTGATAAACACAGTGGCAATAATGAAAAGCGATAAGCCTTCCAACAGATAGCGTGGTTCCCGATCTTGATTTCAACAAGATGCATGTTGTTGGAATTCCTATATTTTTTTTTAGTTATCGTAAGAACCCGTTTCATTGAGTGAGGATCACTTCAGTACGGGACGTGCAAAAACAAAGGGATAAATTCTATTGAAATTAACGTTATGTTATTTCTCCATGTTTTAATAAGCTGTTTTTTGCGTACATGTGCGCTTAAAATTTACAAAATTATGTTTCAACTTTTTGCAGTCCAGCGCAAAAAAAAAGATGCCTCTTGAAAAAAGGGTACCTGTTTCTAGTTACATTTATTGTGCAAGGTGAAGGACAGAATGAGGTGACGCAAAGATAGTAGAAAAGGTCGATCTTGAATGACAGCTTGTCTAGAGATTAAAAAAAATGCTTCAATAAATACAACACAAATGGTTTGATATAATTTTATTTTATTTACATTAAATATAAGCAATAATACATTAAAGAAAAGAACCATGAAGAGAAAATCTCTTTTTTCGATATTTTAGAAACCATGGACCTTAATCTCACTCTTCTTAGCAATTCTCTCCTCCACTAAAAACGTAGCAATCTTTGTACGTTGATCACCAGAAAGTTGCAGTACTTCGCCAAGCTCTTCATCATCTACAATCGTTCCGTTGCAAGCAAATTCCTTCTTGAAGGTCTTTAGAATTTTTTTAGCGTCATAGGCTTTTGGTAAGCCCTGAAGTGTCGTTAGCGTTTTTCTACCATTTCTTTGTTGAATACGCAAGTCTAACAATATTATGAGGCTTTTTTCCCACCTGGTTCGAAGCTTGTTTATTCTCCTCAACTAAAAAAGTACTTACGAATATTGTTGGTGGACTGTGGTGTGTCGTCCTTTTCAACGTCGGCAAAAGGGTCTTTTGCCAGTTCGATTCGTTTTAGAATTATATTTTCGGCTTCTAATTCTTATTTCTCTTCAACTTACCAAAAGGGGCGTTAAGGTCTTCAATTTTAGACATAAACTCTTGGAATAAAGGTTAATCTATTAGAAACAGAAGGGAAAATATGTAATTATTTCAGCAATTCACAGAAAAGTGCTTATATTTAAAACTATGACGTGATATTTCTGAGTTTCACTTGGTTTATTTTAAATAAAAAAGCCAATAGAGCCCAAAGAAACGATCTTATAATACGAAAATAGAACGTAACAACATTTGTTTTTATATATGTAGATATGTATACATTTACCATAAAGTGTTGTATAAAGAGAATATAATTTTAGGAAGGCTCTTGAATGAATAGAATCAATGCAGCAAGGTGGTGTAACGATACGCTTTAAAGTAATAAATCGGATAGGCCAAACTTAAAAGTCTACATGTGATCACTCATGTAATGATCTGAGAAGCACCAAAATTGGATGTACTCTTGTGTTTTAACAGAAACAAAAGCATTTCATAACCACTACGTTAATTTTGTCAGTGATGCATTGCGGAATTAAGAAAATTAATTTAGAACTGACAAATGGTATAGTATCACTACTCGCTACCAAGTCCTAAATTTTACGTGAAGCACCGTCAATTGCTCACTACTTAGTAGGGATATTTTCATTATTGCCATTTATTTTAGACAAAGGGAACAAGCAGTTTATATTTTTATAATCTAATCTTATAACATCGTAGCTGCCACTTTGGAAAAAGAATTTTTTTGTCCTAAAAATGGGACAAAATGCAAGGACAAATTTTTTTTTTTCAAGGACAATCACTGGACATTGTTAGGATTAAAAAAGTGACTTTTTTCATACTGAATGTAACTGCTATATTGATTAAGAGCACAAAATTTGTTTTTGTTATTTCAAACCTTGTTATAATTGATTAATAAAATCATCAGAGAAGAAGAACAGATTGAAAGCCTTTTTATTTTTAAGAATTACATAAACATAGTAATGTTTTAAAAATATTGGACCTTTAGAAGTAGTATTAGTAAGAATAGAACATGATTTCCCAATTGCTGGTATTTTTTTTTCACATATTGTTAATCACAAAAAAAAAATAGTTGCCTTTTGTTCAAACTAAAATTTCACATGATAGCTATTATCCTTCATCGGAAACACAGAATATTTTAGCTATCATTCAATAACCGATTTTATCCGGCCACAACTTGTTCTTCTATTTGTTCAAGTCATGGGTTACTTTGAGCTACTTAATATAACCATTTTAACAAATTCATTGAAATAACATTCTTCTTGGTGCTCTCATTGGTTCCATACTGTCATTATCCAGTTTACTATTAGGATCAACACAAATCCAACAGTGGACTTATTACAAATGTATTTGTGAATCCTCCCTTAATATTTTTTTGATAGAGCAAGTGCAATAGATAACAGATATCAACCAGGATCTTATCATACACAAAGGCTCTTATTCCGTGTTTATTTGTGTGTCACTGCCGGAATTTAAATTGACATCAAGGGGTTTTTCTCGTAAAAATAGCTTGAAGCGGAAGTTGTGGTTATTGTACATCCCAGATTAAACATAAAGACCAATTTAATACTCTGAAGGTAATGTGGGAGAAGCATTCTCTATTGTTGCAGAAAAAAAGCATATAAAAAAATCCTATGATATGAAAATGGAGCACGAGTTTTGATCATTCAATATTTCAACAAACTATGTTGGAAATTCTAGTATCATTCTTGGTGAATATTGCATCATGCTTTTAAGAAGTAAAGATAAAACTAATCTTTTCAATAATTGGGTTATATCATATGGAAGAAAAATGATGGGTTTAAACCGTCAAGACTATATAAGAGAAAAGAAACCTTATATAATGAGACTTTCAAAAGTCTGACTTATTCATTCATGCAGTTCAATAATCATGTAAAAAAACTGTTTTTCCCCATGGCAGAAGTTTTACCATTTACATAAAATAAAAAGATAGTTTCAAGGCATATAAACAGGTTAATAAAGTAAATTTTGAAAAGATAACCCCATGATCATTTTAATTTATCAATATACCTCTTACTTATCATTAAACACTCAACAAAAAACATTCAATATACTATATAAAGGACACCCATCCCATTCTATAGCAAAATTTCCTTAAGTATAGCATTTGTGCAAGCGTTAGCTTTCTGGACTCTTGTTTTTAATACGCTACTAAAGTTGAGATAGGTCATCGATTATATCAAAGTGTATATATTATGGATGAAAATATAGCTGTTCGTGAAATATTTAACCCACAACTTGAGCTATAAGGGTAAAAAAATACATTGTAATACTGCGTTGGAAAGTACTTTTTAATATTCTTCACCCCATATCGCTTTTAAGTCATGTTATATCCAAAAATATATTCATGATTTGGAGAAAGAAGCCGGTATAAGTCTTTGTCGGCTTACTTTGACTTGAATTGAGCCCGTTTTATAAAAAAAGATCAGCTGTAATTGACTCAAAACGACTAAAATAGGGATATTTTCATTATTTTCACTCTATTTATCAATATATATGAATAGATTCTGGACGCATCCAAAAAAGCGAGGGAAGGAAGTTGGATGTGTACCTCTATACTGATTTCTCTCTGTCAATTTTAAATGATTGTAAATGAGTTTAGAGCATTGAACTTATTTCATTAATGAATCAAAAAATTCTAGTATTTTCTTTGCATGGCATTAGTGTCAACTGACTTATTTTTCTTTTTTGTTTACTGACGGTAAATAGTGAATGAAACAGGTGATAGAATGATACAAAGGCTCATCTTTTTTTTTTTAATCCAATTACGAATAACTTACTATGCAAGTTAAAAGCGTACTTAAATTAAAGCTAGACATTATAACTTAATATTAAAAATTTCTTGACATGTTTAAATAGCATCCATGGTTAAGCTTTCTAACAATCTATTTGTTAAAATGGATCGATCCATCAATCGAATGAACTCTGTTTCAAAACAGGTACTAGCATTTTGAATGTATTTGCTGTGTAACAGGCTCGAGTCTGGTAGATTCTTTAAGAACCAGACTTTGTAAACACATATAAACAAAATAGATAAAATGATATGGTCCAAACGCAGACAAAAGATAATTCCACCATTTAGGTTCAAATGGCATATTAAGTTGAAATAACTTTATTTTTATCAGGTCCAATATGCGCTATGTATAAGCTGTTATCTTAGTGCAAAGGCGATTATCATTATCAACCTACTGATAAGTTTGATTATCCAAAATAGATAAAGGTCTGATTTCTATTGTGAAAATATATGGCTGAGTTTACAAGGAGTCAACTGACTAAACAAAAAAGAAAAAGGGTGACATTAAAAAAATACCTCATTAATTACTCAGAGGCTAGCTAATTATGCGCATAATAGTTACCAAGTGAGTCCTGTTTTCCAATCGGCTGTTCAGAAATCTGTGAGGAATGATAAGGAAGGACCAGTTCACGCATCAATAAAGCAATTAACCCCTTTTATTGATACGATTAAATAGATAAGAAACATTGCATGCTCGCTATCTCCATCATTATTATTACTGTGTGACTGTTTTCACGTGTGAGATTATCGAAAAGTAGACCAGAAGGGGATAAGTGCTTCAGCATGGAGCAGAAAAAACAAAAAGGGGTAAAAAGATGATAGAGAGATCAAAGTTATGTGATAACAAGTTGAATCTCATTGGCCAAATTTATCTTCGGAAGAAAATTGGCTGTAAGATGCTGCTATCAATAGCCAATCATAATGGCGCGTGTCTCGATAAATCATGATAAAAAGAGAAGTGCTGACCAAATCTATCCTTTTTTTCTCCTTCCCTTCTTTTCCCTTTTAATTTCCTTTTTCTTCCTACTTCTTCAAAGTCGAAAAAAACAAAGCTTTACTTTTTTAATACATACTACTACATAATAATAAAAAAGATTTGAGATGACACTCAAATCCCCATTCTATAACAAACCATCCACTTCCACCAGCGTGGATTCATGCCATAAATGCCCGTTAATACTATATACCAAGTCGTCTAACACTACATTAACGACAATGGATGAAACGTTTGAAAAAGTCCAGCAAAACAGCGCTGGCATCGAGCAGTCAAAGGTCTCAGTCCCTTCCACCAATAACTCACCCGTTGTTGAACCGAGCGACTCCAGTGTTGCGAAATCGGACATTGGAAGTGCGACTGTTACCTCGTGCTCGAATTGTGGCACCATCTCAACACCATTGTGGAGAAGATCACCACTAGGCGAAACCATTTGTAATGCCTGCGGCCTTTATTACAAAGCTCGTAATACAATTCGCCCTCATTGGCTTAAAAGAAACATTGTTAGAAAGACAAAACAGCCAAACCCTGTTCTTGCTCCTCGTTTGTCTCAAGCCCCTCTATTAGCTCCAGCTCCAGTCACAACAGCTTTTATTCCTATTGCGAAACAATATCACCAGCAGCAGCAACAACAACATATCCAAATACAACAACAAAAAACCAATGCTGTAAATAATGAAAATACGCAGATGTCATCTTCATCATCAACTGACTGTACCACAATTAAATGTATGAATTGTTCTACTACAACAACTCCTCTTTGGAGAAGAGATGAAGCTGGACAGCCAATTTGCAATGCATGCGGTCTTTATTACAAGCTTCATAACGTTCACAGACCAATCACAATGAAAAGATCGACGATTAAAAGACGTAAAAGAGTGACTGCCGCCTCACTCGCCACCCATCCGTCATCGATAATTCACCGCTCTGTTATTCCTGTTTGCGAGGAGGAACCAGTGGTAGTTGCTGGAATAAAGCGACGTGCTGAAGAAACACCAAATACTCCCTCCAAGCGTACTGAATGCTTGCGACCATTGTTACCCAGTTTGCCATCACCTAGTCAATCCGAGCGTTCTAGATGTTCTCCAGATCCGATTGAACCAGGCGTATTCCATCATGCTTATTTACCTTCTCCGCCTATGAAGCCAACCAAACATAATATTGCATGTCTCTTGAATCCAGAAATGGACCGCAGTGAAAGAGCACTCCCTAGTTTACCTTCACCCCCTCTTATTGCTTATGATCTGCCACCTTTGTCACCCAAGGAAAAAACGCGTCAAAGTTCACCTCCTATTCATACGGCTCTCTTTAGTCCTGTTGATTCTCATCATGTCCTGGAAGCTCATCGGGATGAACTGAAGCGTGAAGTTAATAACCTTACTTCACTTTTAAGTCGAACTACCGCTATGCTTCAGAATATTGATCAAGTGATTGGTCCTAACTAGAGAGAAAAAAAAACTGGAGAATATCTTAGTAATGGCATATTTAATATCTGCATTTTTTATCCTTTCACAAATATGTGAATCCCTTTTTACCTTTACTTTATATTTACTTATATTTAAATAAACATTCAACTTATAAAAACATAATTATTTCTCATTTCGTTTCTCTTGTAAAAATCAAATCATGAAAGTACCTCTCTTAGTGAGTGGGTTAATATTGCTCTATTTGAAAAACAAGAAGAGCGATCTTTTTTATCCTTACTGCAATTCTTGTTGGGGAAAGAAAAGAAGGCTGTCACTTTGTACATGATTTGTAATTTTTTTTTGTAAATCTTGGAAAATCTATTTATTGGCTTATCAAGGTTCAAAAAGTTAATTAATTCGATATAAAAAAAAAAGCGGGGGAATGTCACTGCAAAAAAAGTGATTCCATTTTTTTTATTACTGAGTTATTCAATGGATTTAAGTCTTATATATCTTCCTCTTGATATTTGATTATGCACATAAATAAATATATGAACTTGAACAAAAATACTCAAGATATTTAGTAAGATATGGAAATAAGATTTTATTAATTTTCTTGGTTTACACAAGATCTCCAAAATGTGGAGAAGTCGGTCTTTTAAAATCACATATGTGCTGACAAGCCAACCACTGTCAATATATATTGCATTTGTAAAGACAATTAGAAATTTTAACACTTTATTTTTACCCATAAGTGATTTTATTTTACTTTTGTCAGCTATTTCATAACTTTATTTCTTTCATTCTTTTTTCTTTTCTTTCCTTTCTCTCTCTTTTCTCTCTCTTTTACTTTTTAATCTACCCTTCCTCTCTCCTTTTCGCAAAATTTAAAAAATGGAATACGATCCTAAACATAAAGCTTCTAGCATTACTAGTAATACTAGCTCAAGTAGCGAAAGCACTTGGGACTTTCCATTGAGCAATTACTCAGAGAATGATGATATATTCATTAGAGATTCTCAAAATTTTGAAGGTATATGCGCCCTTCCGTTTTCATTTAATATACGTGTATACTTTGCAAATAAACTAATTTATAATTTCGTATAAAGACTACTCTGCTCTTGAACGTCTTGTTGTTCCTGAGATTGATATAGAAGCTTTGGAGAAGCAAAGCACAGAGTATAGGCTATTCAATGCAGTGGAAGATCAAAAATTCAATGACTTTCTTTCATCGTTTAACGGAGAGGTACCAGATTTGATTACCCCACATGCTAAAAGAACAGACGATACGGATGTGGTAAGCGTCACATTTTTTTTTTTACCTTTTGTAACTAAACAAGATTTGCAACCATAATTCTTTAAACAGAAGAAAGAGAATCACGAAAAGTTAGATTCAAATATGGAAATATTCTCTCGCAGACCCGATCAAGCTTCCAATGTGACCCCACCGTCCTCCAATGACAAGTACGATGCGTCATCTTCCCCTACACTGCCAATTTACTTACAACAGAGTGATCAAATCACTGTTCCTACATTATCAGCAAGCCGTAAGCGAAGACAATCATCTGCATCTCTGGAATCTCATTTAAGCCGTTTTATCCAACCTAAAACCTCCTCTTCCCCTGCAGTTACAACATTGGCATATGCCGAAAGCGAGAAGCCTGATGTCAAGCGTACAAAGACAACGGTAGTAACCAAAGATTTATTATCTGAAGACGAAAAACGATTGAATCATATTGCATCCGAGCAAAAACGTCGTAATACGATACGTTCTGGTTTTAAAGAATTGACAGAAATCATTCCCACATTAAAGAACATCAACAACTCAAAAAGCACCATTTTGTTCAAGGCTGTAGAATACATTAAGCATCTCGATAGACGAAACCGTGGACTACGAGAAAAGTTATCTTCTCTTCATCTACGTATGAATGTGGCCACACGCAACCAAGAAAGAGGTAGAGCCTCTCATCGAAAGCTAGTCTCACGGTCGATGCATCATCAGCACTCCTTTGACCAAGGTTCCTCTTCTGAACATGTACATCGCTCTGATAACCTACGCCATTTACCAGCAAACACCATCTCAGTCTTGATGGCTCATAAAAACCAGCAGAGACAGCTTGAAATGTTACAAGAACAGTTACGCGCTCAGCAGCAACTACTTGTAAAGCACAATATTCAGCCTTATGCTAGTTCTTCGAAACCATATCCTGGCTATCATTCTATTTCAATACCCAATCATGAAAATATACATTCAAGTATCACTCCTCAATCAAGTACCTTAGCACTTGTTGTTCCTCAAGACGAGGAAGATCCATCATGGCATTCATCTTTCTAAGTTTTATCTTTTTTTATTATTATTATCTCTCATGTAGGACTCGATCAAAAAACAAAAATACTCCACTATTTATTCTTCTTTTGCAATATATCTTGTTCATGCTTTCTTATATCTCCTTTATATCATCCATTTATCTTTATGACCTTTTTTTTTTTTTTA
>VCJJ01001823.1:18048-32038 GCA_024139415.1 Backusella tarrabulga
ACTTAGTTCTATTTCTTATCAACATTAACGATTATCTTTAGCTTTTTACTAAAACACGTAATATTTCTCTGCTCATTTAAATTGATATAAACCTTAATAAAAAAAAAGTAGTACTGAGTCCCTTTCATCACATCCAATTCCCTTCCCCAAAACATGTTCATTCTCGGCTTGATTAACATATTCAATGAATAGTACGACCATTCGTTTTGAAATGTTTCGTAGATTCTAAATATAGCAAAAATGAAAAAGATTCAATTAAAACCCAAAGATGAAAATCAAGGCTTTCATGTGAAAGTGTTTAAAACGTCCATGCAAAATAAATAAATAAATAATACTAATTTAAAAAGAGACCAATGTAAAACAATTAGTGTGTTGCAAACAAGTTAATCTTGTGTCATTGGTATTTATTTTACTTTAGTTTTTCCCTGATAAAATATGAAAATAAAAACAACTTTGAAGTGGCTTTAATGAGATCCCTCTGCTAGAAGGTCATGAACTTACATACATAAACATTCGTTTTCTATTTATATAATTGTTTTTTTTATTAAGAAACGTGATCCCTCGAGATTCATGCTTTATAATGAGAAAAAGGACGACATACCATATATGAATACCATTCTATTAAGTAGAACAATATAGATGTTAATTCATTTTATGATGTCATTACCTTCTATGTGTTTGTCATTGATCATTCATATCCTTTTTATTTGTATATATGGGTCCACTTTTATAGAAGCGTGATTGCGTTAGAATATTCTCACAAGTATTTGTTGGACCCAAAAAAAGATGGCGAAAAAAAACATTCTATGTAATAACTTGAGTAGATGGTCCCTACGCTGTTTCATAAAAGTTGGATAGACTACGTTGACTCTCAATTTGTTGTGTAATGAAAACAGCAAAACAAACATTTAAAGCACTAAACTATAATTCTCTATTATAAGTGTGAGGGCAATCGATGATATCAGTAGAGGTGTGTCATTTAGCAAGGTATAGCTAGTAACTTTGCTGGTACTATGGCTCTATATAAATGACTCTGTGTTGATAATTTTTCTTTCCTAATCGTCATATCATCACTACGAGTAGTGCTCTATAATACTAGCTTGGTGCATAAAATTATGATAAAAGAATTTTTATCAATAACGCTCCAATTAGCAATAAGTAATAGTCCTAAATAGGATCGTAAAACTCTTCTGTATGAATTATGCTTTATAGAACTCAAATACGTAGCTCGCTAATGTTTTCCTTGTCTTCATAGAAAGGGACCTTTTTTATATAATGCCATTAGACTAAGTTAGTTATAGAGTCTTTGGTGATATTGATAAGTTAAACAAATAGAAGTCTCAAGTAGACAACCCTTCTAAACAAACCAATTCTTTAAAATTGAATATATATAAAAGTCAGCAATAAATTCTACCCCTCTTTCATCCTATGGTCTATATACTAAAGAGTCTAGTACCTCTCTTTCAACTAATCGATCGTTGTTGGTGCCTCTCCCAAGAGAATTATGGTAACGTGAGAAATGTATGTAGTTGTATTACGAAAAACTCTATGCGCTTTAAAAATCGTTTGATGTCATTCTAAATGTCACTTTTTTGGACATGTTGCTCAATTCTCTAAATTCTAATTTCGCTTTAATAAAGAAGGACTTTAAATTGTTATCTTGGCCAACCATCTAGTAGGTGATGACAAGAGGAACAATACAAAAAGAAAATTGATGGCAAGAGGAATGTTGTTGTATATGTACAACCTAATATATATCAACAGTTGCATTGCTCATGCAATGTGTACCCCCACTTTAATAGCACAAGAGTAAAAACAAGTTCTACCCGATCTTAACATTGAGCTATATTCCCAAGAAATGCAGATTAAGTGTCCCTTATATATACATACCCGATCTTTGAGAATTAAAAAAAAAAAAGAATGTTATAAAACGGCATGACCAAGTCTTAATAATAAAGCAGAATGTACAAACATTTTAATCTTAATATGCTAGGAAATTAAAAAGAGCAAGATATAACGAGAGAGAGAGAATGGAAGGAATAGAAAGTGGGGAAGAGGAAGAGAGTGTAAGAAGTGAGAGGGGGATAATATTTTAATTGCTCATACAAGCTGTCTTATTACGCTGATTACTTTTATGTCTTTTCAAAGCATCCAATCTACATTAGAAAATACTCTGTTACTATCTTGTATCATTTTGAACTTGTCATTTTCTTCTTACCTTGAAAAGCTTTTATTGCACCCCGTGCACTTGTAAGGCTTCTCACCTCCATGAATCTTTGTATGACGTTTCAAATCATGGTTTCTACTAAACGCAGCCTGACAAGCATGACAGATAAACGGACGGTCATCTGTGTGTGTTCTTGAATGGCTCTTGAGATTGTACAGACGTGCAAATGTCTTGCCACAATTGGGGAAAAGACACGGGTAAACGGTTTGAGTTTGGTTATTGACGGTGGTGGTGATGGGTGAGGAGGAGGCGTAGATGGACATGGCGGCGCTTTGAGTGTCGGCAAGCGCAGGGTCGGATCTTCGGCGCTTTTGGCCAGCAGGGATGCGAGGTGATTCAGGGCTGGTTGCTGTTGCGATTTGCTGTTGCTGCTGCTGCGCTACAGAGGTGATGGCCGCCACGGCGGCTGCAGCGGCTGCAGCAGTGGCACTGTCTGTCACGGAATGGCTAAAAGGGCCACATTGGAAAAACGGATGGTTTGCTAAAGCTGCAAGTGTGGAGGAGGTTACATTGGATTGTGAGCTATCGCATGCGGTGCTTGATTGCTGCTGCTGCTGTGATAGCTGTTGTGCATAGAGCGCCAATGTCGCAGCATCGGCAAAGTTTAAAGGAGATGGGTTATTGACTGCTCTGTTAAAATTGAATGCTAAATTCTCATTGGTTGAATTTTCTGCTGAAGATTGACCTGTAGTATTGTTATTGTTGTTAGTGTCATTTTCTGATTTTTGTGCAGTCATGTCCTTAGTAGATGATGATGGTTCCGAGGACCCCGACTTTAAGGTGGAGGAAGAAGAAGTTGGCGGAGGTGCAGGCGATGGAACAGCAGTTGCAGTAGCGTCAGATGCCACTGCTGCCGGTGTTGTAGAGGATGTAGATGATACAGCAGCGCTTGTTGTATCTACAGGTGTTGTCCTTTGTGATGAGCCAGCAACAATGCCCAGCAATGCCTGAGACAGCAACACCTCAATGCCGCTTTGATCTCCTTCCTTTGCCTTTTCTGTAATCTTTTGCATAATACCATCCCAGTCTGATTCCGAAAACTTGAACGATTTGTCCTTGTCATCTGCAACAGCGGGCATGATGGCAAAAGGGTTTTTTGTTAGGGAAGACAGCTGCTGATCGTTGCGTATTTTACTCTTTAGCCAATCCTGATCAACATATTTAGCAGCGAGTGTGTTATCCCATCTTTGTTTCAGTTGCTTGCCCTTTCTTCCTGGAATCGAATTGGCAATCTCCTTCCATCGTCCGTAGCCATATTTCTTTATGCCCGCTAATAAAAGCTCGTCTTCTTCGCGGGTCCAGGTGCCTCTTTTATAATCCTGAATCATGTCTTCGCTTGAGAGATCAATGTCGTCAATGTGATTGGAGAGACCAGGATAATTTGCAATCAGCATGACATTACTGGAATCAAGTTCCGAGCTGTTATTACTGTTGTTATTATTGGTGTTATCATTATTATTGTTATTAGTATTGTTGTCAGTATTTCCTTTGGCCGGTTCTTTATCTTTCTTGATGTCTGTTTGTGAAAGACCCAACAGCTGTAGGGCAGTGACAGCGGCAGCCTTATCCATAGCCTCGCCGACCACTTTGGGTTGCTTATCTTCGCTACTGCCTATGTCTGAGGAGGTTTTCTGAACTTCTTTTAGTAGGGAGTCTAGTCATATTTGTAAGCATAAATAAATAAAGATTGATTATTTTCATCATCATTGAATCTACCTGGTTTGACAGCCAATGCAGCGGCAACAGCTTCGACTACATCAAGTGAGCTATGAGTGTTTTGTAATAAGGCGGCAGCCAATGCAGCATTGTTGTTTGCTGTATTGCCATTGTTCAATTGAATATTGTTATTGTTGTTGCTACTGCTGTTATTACTATTATTATTATTGTCTTTTCTCAAACTGGAAGAAGACGATGATGGTGAGCGACTGGTGGTAGTAGCAGGTGATGAGGGAACTGCATCAACGTCGAGTTCATCAGGTAGAGTTATCTTTGTAGTTTCTTCGTTGTTTAAAAAATCAGCCTCTTGAGAAGGCGAGTGTCGCTTGTTATAAGGTGTTTGTGATGTAAAAAGGTGAACGCGAGCCATGACCGGAGTTGTTGTTCTAAGTAGAGGAAAAGCAAGAGAAACCAAGCCTTCGCCAAGCCTTCAAATTTTTTCGACTCAATATCCTCTCCCTTGAGAAAAAAAAAAAAACTGTTAAATCCGGTGTTTAAACTGATTGGCTGTGTTTTGTTTGGCTTTGATGACTAAATTTTTTTTCTTTTACCTCAGAAGGCGTGACGTCGAATGGGGTAATTGATTTGATTGTTCGATACAAGTGTAGTTTGTATGTTGGTCAAAAGTACACCATCGCTGTTATTAAATGTTGTCGATATAAAGCATAATATATTTGAGTGACAGGGAACTCCATAATAAAAACAAAACAGATAATGCCTCACTGGACAAACAACGATAATCATGGAGCAAATATGTATTTTTCTTGTTTCGATTTATATATAGTCGCTGAAATAAGAGTAACAACAATAGTAATATTAAAAGCCGCTTACTATCTTTAGTATTACTATCAATTCAATAGAAAGCACCATCTTCTTTACAAAGCAAATATTCTTGATTTAGAGCTTTGACCGCTTTTCTTGGCTGGTTTACCATAAATCTATAAATAGTTTTTGGATTTAAACCAATCAAATATCTCCATTCAACATCCTAATAGATTTACCGGGTTATTGGTATTTTCTTACTTGTTGATTGTGCTTATGCATTTACTATTTTATTAATGCCCAGATGCATTTTTGTTACTGTGTATTTTTTATGATCAATGTGATTGATAACAGGATAATCTATATAAATGACTAATAATGATGGTAAATGTTTGTGTGTGTACCTGTCAAACAATAGGCCACCATCGTGAATCATAATCTCTTATTATTAATCAACAATCATCTTTTTTTATTATTTTTTCATCTGCAGGAAAAAACAACAACAACAATAGAAACGTTTATGGTTTGATAATATGAAAAATGGGTAAATAGTAGTTTTATTGAATATAAAATATAATGAATAAATAAGGTTGATACAAAAATGACTTTTTATTAAAAAAAAGATATTTATAGGTCCTTCCTTTTTTATACATCAGTTCTTGTACGATAATTACACAAATTCTTAAACGCATTGTTTCTTTGAATTGATATAGTGATCATCATCTTGCAATAAACGTCTTTTAGGATATATTACATCATCTGCTGGTGGAGAGGGCATACCAAAGCGGGTAATGGGAGAGGCAGGAGGAGAGGCAGGAGCCACCACCATTGGATGGGTATTGTTAATGTTATGCTGTTGTTGAGGTTGATTTACAGTTGCTTGATTTATATTTTGATGCTTGTTGTTTACAATTGGAAGTTTAATTTGAATATGTTGATGGAGCTTAGTATACCACGTATCGAAAGTTGCCTTACTGACGTAGAGCTTATAGTCTATCAATTTCAGAAAGGCCATTTCCAGTTGGTTGATTTCATCCAGACCGAGGTTCGTAATCTTACACCAGGCGCTGTTGCGGTAGTTTTTATCTTGAAGGTACTTTGAGGCTGTCATCAGGCTTGCAAGAAACATACGTCTGCCGCAACACATCATGGTTTCCAATTTGGTCTTTGATTCCTTGCTGCTGATTTGCTTTACAGCGTACTTGACACGAAATAGATAAAAAAGGCTAGTTTGGACAACGTTGAAAATGGACTGCGACTTTTTAAGAATGGTTTGGATAAAGGCACGGGTAGGCACGATCTTGATTTTGGGATCGTTTTTTGTTTGGAATATCGAATCAATGGCATTGGCATAAATTTCTATTGGAAATATTAAGACAGAATCATCAGTTCTACTGCCATTTAATGAGCTGCGGTTGTCTATCATGTATGCAAAATACTTACCGACTAGTTTTTCAATGTAAAGAGTACGTTCTTGGAGCGAAGACCCCATAAAATGGGTGTATTCCGCACACGGCTTGCTTGGAAGTGTGGAATCTAGTGCATTTGGTGTAGATTCGTGATTTTGTTCTTGTTGCTTAGATGAATATACATTGGTCATTGAGGTTTTGTTGTTGTTGCTGTTGTTATTTACTTATGTATTTGTTTTGTACAGTGTTGTTGTTGTTGTAGTTGTTTTTAGTTTTTTATTTTTTTTACGATATTGTTGTTAACGAAAAAAGTGAAGAAGAGGAAGAAGTAGAAGAAGAGAAAAAGAGTGTTTAAAAGACTTAAAATTTCATTATTTAAATAAGAAAATGGAAAAAGGAAAAGGAAAGAAAAAAGTGGTTAAATATTTAAAAAGGCAATAAAAGAGTCGAATAGTCGAGAAATATTTATGGAAAAAAGTTAACCGTTGTTTTTGATTGGTTTAAAGGTCCAATAGGTTGCGCAGTGAGAGACACCGCAGCAGTCATGTGATTTGTAAAAATGGATTTGTGATTCCATTTGGTTTGGTGTGTATCGGAGGTATTGGTGAATGGAAAGCCAGCTTATGCTATATCGAAAAAACACGTGATGAATCAAGCACTATGTTGGATGATGATGTTTGATTATAAGATTAGCTTGGGTTTCTTGGCACATTCAGTATCAATAAAAAAATACACTTAAGGTTGAGTCATAATAATAGGATGGAGTTTTGGACCTTATTGTGCTGTTAATAATCGGATTAGTAATTCCTAAAAGGGTGCTGTCTAAGTGGATTGCGTAATGTTTCCTTAATTTCCCTTTTTATCAAATTGCCGCAGATCAGAGAAATAATATATTAAAGCAGCGTAGAAATACGCAGTAATATCATTGTCTTTTCTTTTAAATATATCGAGCAGAAACCCTGTATACAATAGTAGATGAGATGTTACTCTAACATAATCCTCATCATACACTAATAACAATTGGATTAGTCATAGTTAGTACATATTTGTTTTATTAGATTAGTATCATTTAATATATAAGAAAGATCAGTAACCTCTTTTTTTTTTCTGTTACCATTGTAATCGAATTGTTATCGAATTGTTAATTATTCCATGAAGCATCACTGCTGCGTAATTTATTTCGCGGCTATGTTTCATTTATATGCTCTAATAAGCTGAACAAATGTCTAGAATATCGAATCATTTGATATGTCTGATATAAATTATGTCTGCTGTTTATACAATTCGTTGGATGGTTAAGGGAGAAACAATGTAGCATTCTCCCATCTAATATTCAGGTCGAATTTTATTTCAACCAGTCTCATATCTCCACGATTGATTATTTTTGAACTCCTAAAGCCCATTAACAAGATACACTTGATGCATGAATACAACAATGACTAGAATATTCGTATGACGTTTTATGGTAGTTCTAGACTCATTTTTATTTATTTGCTGCGTATGGGAACACCAAACGAATTAAGTGTTTTAACATTAAGGTATGGGAAAAAGAGATACATAGGCTTTTATTATAGTAGCAAGTCGATAGATGAAAATGGATTGATATAAAAAAAAAAAGATGACTCAGTATTACTTTAAGACAGTGAAAAACATAAGTGAAAACTTTAGATGCTCTTTGATTCAATCACATTTTTTATAATTAGGCTACGAGTCAGAGAATTATTTTAAAGGGATCATTACTTCTCCTTTGATAAATGAATCGTTATCGATTTATCTTGAATTATAAAATGATAAGTCACCCTTTTGGGAAAGTCTTCGTTTTCCTAAATAGGAACACCGACTGTTTGGTTGATTTTGCATAGCTTGTAGCTACGAAATTGCACAAAAATGAGTAAAAAATATAAATATTTATGCTAAAAACATACCTATTGTATTTATATACTCTTCTATCAAAGACTGGCAATGGAAGGTGATTTTCCGACAAGACCTTGCTCATACCGGCGAGAGAGATATTGTACGAGCCGTTTTGATCTCTGTTGACCGTTGTAATATTGTGGCAAAGTCTTCGGGGAAATTCGCCGTTAAAGCAAACCGCAGCTCCTTGTAGCTCTTTCCAGCAGCCATCTCTGCCTTAGTAATCGCCTTGGAAGGCCTGTCAACTTTATTGTTTGGAGAAGCCATGCCCAAATTCAGACGACATAAAATCAATTCCATACTCATTTCATTTTAAACACCTCGACCTTCCTTACCAGAAGCGAAAATATGGTCCCCGGATCATGGGCAGATTTTTTATGATTATTATCGGTAAGTAGCACTCCTTATTTTTTGATTTTTTTTGTGACTTCTAAAAAATGTTCTTTATTTAGATCAATAATAGCACCAACACTGATCGAATCGAAAGTATAATGGAGATACAATGTATTAACAATGAACTGTAAAAAATAAGTCTTAATGATTATAGTACATAATTAGAACGATGTAGGATATATATGCGTATAAGCATCTTTTTCAAAATAAATTACTTGTAATCATCACCGAATCTGTATGGTGATGCTTTAAAGATAGTCTCCCCACATAAATAGCTGAACTGAGTATTAATAATTTTATTATGTAAATGTAACATTTTATATAAAATAAAACAAAACAAGACCAATATATACAGTGAACGTAGCAGTGTTATTATTTACAAATATTCAAATAATAAAGCTTTTGTGTAAAAAAGCATGTTATTATTATTTACTCTGGCATGATGGACACAATCAGGTAAATTGAAGTTGGGCAGTCTTGATTAGCAAATCAGCCTTTTCCAATTTCTCAGCGATACTCTTCTCCAATGTTGTCAACTTTTGTTGAGCTACTTCTTTTTTATGTAAGAGAACTTGTATTGTATCTTGGATATCAGTTAGAGCATCTTGCTTCAAGTCAATAAGCTCCTTTTCCAATCTGTCTAATTGCTTTTGTTTCATATCAAGGTGTTCTTGTAAGCCATCGTCTACCATCATTGATAGCTCTGGAGTACTTGGTTGACTTGGATCGTTATTATTTGGGTTTTGCATATTGTTGCTGTTATTAAGTGAGAAAGAAAAGCAGTTTATTTTTTTTCCACTGATGGTTAAATTATGCAAAACTCAAAAGTGTGGTCACACAATGCTATGCCTTCATAAATCAAAAGAGGAAATATAAATGTAAAATATCAGCGATTTTTTTTCTAGCTGTAGTGGTATTTAAGTAAATATGGATATCTAGATGATGGAGTAGCAATCGTATCTTTAATATTTTACATCTTTTGCTTCTTGATTCAAGAAAAACAGATATTTTTGGCTGAAACTGTAGTCATAAAAATATAAAGCTTCAGCCGTTGACTAAACTCAAGGAAAGAAACAAAGCCTTGGCTGATAATGATTGCAACTCTGCTTTTATTTCTAAATAAATAGTGTAAAAAACATCATTGGATCAAGTACCTTATTGTCTTGCGGCGAGCTATTGATTACCATAACTGGAAAATGATCAGCTGTCACAAACACAAAACTATGGCTTAGCCACTGAGTTCGGTTTTTTTTTTTTTTATTGAGATTCTCTCCTTCCCAAAGTCTTGTTTCTTTGCCTCCGCCATATAAATACTTTTTTTTCTCTCCCTCCTTTTTTTTATAAATATATACCGTCATGCACATTACTCGCTGTTATTTCTGCTCAGGACCATGTTATCCTGGTCACGGAACCATGTTTGTCCGTAACGATAGCAAGGTATATTTTTTGGACATGTCAAAAAAAAAAACATTTCGAAGAATCTAAAACCGATCTTGATCAATTTTAGACTTTCCGCTTCTGCAGATCAAAATGTCACAAGAATTTCAAAATGAAGCGTAATCCTCGTAAGGTCCGTTGGACCAAGGCTTTCAGAAAGGCCAGTGGCAAGGAAATGGTTATTGTAAGTAGATTTGGGGGTTATAGGAGAGCGATCATTGACGTCCTCTTTAATTAGGATTCCACCTTTGAGTTTGAGAAGCGTCGTAATGTTCCTGTTCGTTATGATCGTAACCTCATGGCCACCACCATCAAGGCCATGAAGCGTGTACAGGAAATCCGTGCCAAGCGTGAGCGTGCCTTCTACAAGAACCGTATGGTCGGCAATGCCGATAAGGAAAAGGCAGACGATATCCGTGTTGTCAACCAAAACATCGAATTGGCACCACTCGAATCAAAGAAGAGAGTACAGGCAATCAAGGCCGAAAGAGAGAAGGCAGAGAAGATGGATATGGAAGATTAAGAAAAAAAAAATTTTTTTTTTACTCTCTTCACAACAACCAAGACAAAGAAAAAATCCACAAAAAAATTTATACAACTCTTGCTTCACTCTTCATTCATATAAGTTTATTCATGATATAATATTATTATTAACTCTTCGTTTTTTGCTTCTTCTCTTAACATCTCCTTTTGTAAATGTAAAAATATCAACAATAAAAAAACAAAAAAAGCTTATTTACACACACACACACAAATTAAGATCACGTGCCATCGTCACAATGACTTGTACGGCATTTCAAGTACTTTTTCTTTCCTCAAATATATCGAAACCAAATGACCAAGTTTTTTGAAAAGCTCGTTGACGAAGTCCAGTTTTCACTTCACAAGATCTTCCTGGACAAAGCCGCAAAAAACCAAAGTAGAAAAACGTTGGCCAACGCTGCCAATTTACCTTGGTAAACTTGTGTGGCAGGGATTTATTATTTTACTTAATTAAAAACATAACCTAGGTCCTGGGTAGCTGAAAATGTGATTGAAATTCTAAATATATATCCAATGGGCGTTTCAAAAGCAATCTTATTGTCCATGTTGGAGTTGAAAGTAAAGTCTTATTGTGAATGAGGGAAAATGGCATTGACTGTAAATACATAGTGGGAGAGATCCTTTTTGCAGAGAATCAAAGGAAATGACAGCAGTACGTAGTCGCGCTTATTTGGCGAATGAATTATTAATACAAGGGGAAAACAGATTTCTTTACTATCCAGGCCATTTATGATGCAGGAGCACCAAAGCTGTTTCCATTGGAAGTAAAAGTGGCGGATCATCGCTATATTGCTGGTGGCGATACTTATATCCTTTTATTTGTCATGATTTAAACTATATCATTGCTTTATATATTAACAATGACATCATATCCTTGACTCTCTCCTTATTACATCAGATTACAGTGACAGATGAGCTGACATTCCGGTACCTGGATATTTACATGCATCCCAAATATAACCACTGGATCGCCACCAACGCAGAGCAAAACACGCTAAAGGGGCGTACATTGCGTGTTATTTGCGGCACAAAAATACTCCCCGTGGTTAGCAACCACTACGACAACCACAACCTGCCCCGTTATGCCAGAGTCGCATTGATGCCCCCAACGCAATATCTCATCATCGTACTCAATCATGCAGACAAGCCATTTATCACGGCCAACTTTACCGACAGAATAGGAAAGGATCCGTCATGTCAATATCGGCTGTGGCTCAAGGTCATCTATGTGGAGGATGTACAGCATGATTCGCCCAATGCCAGTCTGAACGCCTCCCAGGAGGGCTTTAAAAACCGACGCACCGATCTCTTTTTAAATGACATGAGCAGTGACAGCGAGTCCATCCTACTCTCGCTCTTTGACGAGCAGACACAGATGGCATCCATGATCAAACGAAACGATTACCTGGCAATCTATGACCCAAAGCTATCCACGCGTACGACACTGAGTCAAACAAAGCAGGCGGACATCATATTTGAATTTACAAGCGACACGGTGATTTTTCTTATGCCAGAAAAGGAAGCGCAAGATGCGGGTTTGGCCAAGGTGGACTTGGCAAGTGTAGTGATTGATGATAATTCAAGTATCGAAAAAGCTATTTCAAACCCAAAAAAAGAAATTGCTCAACGTGATGAAGAGGTGAGATTTTTATCAAGTGCAATTGCTGTTATATATGCAATAGATATTAATCAATTATACAACAGGGCTTCATGGACTGCACCACTTATCCAGATAGAGTGTTCATAAACCAGCTTCAGCACAATATGATCAATGTGGCTCTTTTGGGAAGAGTAGTAGCTGTCGCTGATAATGTAATTTAAAAAAGAGAAAGAGTGAGAGTGAGAGAGAGTGAGATTACTTAATTTATATCATTTTACCATTTTAATAATTATTTTTAAATTATTAAATTAAATATAGAATCCGTTTATCAAGGATAATGAAAAAATGAACAGATACGCAATGAAAATAGCTGATTCGACAGGTAAAAAAGTCTATAAAGAAAGTATAAGCACGTGAAAATAGAAACTCAATATTATATTATATTATCATTAAAATAGGAGTCGTCGATATTACCTTGTGGGAAACAGCAGGGCATGATTCACGAACCCTTTTGCCGGGTCAATATGTGCTTTTGTCTCGTCTAAGCACCTCGGGCAAGTACAAGACAGCAAAGGGCATCACTTGGTATGTGAATGGAAGTGCTACATGCGGAACTAGAGTATACAATGGTAAATATTCTATTTCGAACAAAATAATGCATTTTAACATTATTACTATTATTATTATTATTATTATTAGTCTCTACATTAAGCTCGTTACTATCAAGTTCATCCTTCCGAGTGGTAAACACAATCAATGATGCAAAAAAGAAAAAACAGGACCATTTCCAAGTCGAGGTGATGATTACTGGATGGGAGCTTCATCTAAAGTCAAGTGATCCGAGATTTGTGCTCAGCGATGAATACACTCAGACACAGGACAGCGCCGATTTAATACATCAGGACTTCTCTGTCCACTCTCTAGGTGACTGTATCACAACATTTGCTCGTAAGTAATTAAATCTTCTTTTTAAAGAAATAATATAAAAAAAAAGAAACAGAAAAACATGTTTCTGCGTCAATGCGTTAATTATTATACAGATAAGAATTGTCTAAGGCCTGTCAATCCCCGAGACAAGGCGAATTGCAAATTCTGTGGATGTGTCATGAGCAACCATGACAAAGTAGAGGTGTTCCGCCATAAACCTGATGCATCCGACGCAGTCTGTTATGAATGGCAGGGTTGGATCGAATGGAGACTGGATGATGGATCGGATTGGTGCAGAGCCAGTGGAGGAGAAGAGGTATAACCTAAAAGAGTTAATACGAAAGTGCGAAAAAATTTGAGTTCTAATATGTATATTTTCAAGCTACTGTTGGGCACTGCTCCACGCAGATTTATGGAAATGTCGCACGAAGCTCAAATCAGCCTGTTGGATAGTGTTGTTGGCACCCAAATCATTTGCTCTTTATCAGTAAGTTGTATTGTGTGACATTAATTTTTTTTTACGTCTTTCAAGTTTTTTTAAACAAACTCAACATCTTTTATATATAACATTACATTGGTTCTCTCTTTTATTATTTTATTTATTTACTCATTTATCATTTGTCTTTTATTACGCAGACAATTGATCAATCTACGTTTAGAGTAGATCAAATTATGCCCTTTACACCTTCTCCGCAGGACTGTATCAGCATGTTGGAGAAGATGAATATTTAAATAAAAAAAATAAAAAATAAAGTCAGAACCTTTCTTTTTCAGAAAGGACAACGTGTTTCCAATGTATCACAAGTGTGCAATTGTATAAATTATACTTTTTTCCCTTTCATTGGGAATATACATCTTCTTTATCCTCTCTCTCTCTTCTTTTTTTTTTCTTGCTTTTTTAGCAATTACACCCCATCAACCACTTCTCACCCAACCCTTTCCTTAAATCATAAAATAACAATGAAGTCTGCTTTGCTCATCGCCGCTGGTGTTCTCTCTGCCGCCACCCAAGCTTCTGCTGCCATCTCTGTAAATATTTAATAATTGCCCAAAAAAAAAAAA
>VCJJ01001824.1:6550-21552 GCA_024139415.1 Backusella tarrabulga
AGATCATAACATCCAGCCCAAAGACTTGCTTCAATTAACTGTGATAATAGTCCACTCAAGCTCGAAAAAATAATGGTAAAAAAAAAAAGAAATGAGTGAATACCGAATTAACTGATGTGTCTAATAAATAACTTTAATCACTTTTTTCGAACTTTATACATGTATTTGGCTTGATGATTTGCCATCAAATTTAGAACGAGAAAGGCCAATTTTTATTTTTAGAACAAAAAAAGAAAGCATATAATTTATTTTTACTTGTACATAAGGGATAGTTAGAAGCAAAAGCTCTAAAGTAAATATATATATATATAAAGGGGGTAAAGAAGGAGAAAAATAAAAGGGAAGGAAATGATTATAGAAAAAAAAAGAGATGTAGTAAAGAGAAAGAGAGACGAAAAGAAAAAAAAAGTATTAATTTTTTTTTAAGATATTAACTAATATGCTGTCCATTGCTGATTAGCATTACTCCATTCTTCGTCCTCTTCTTCAGGATCGTCCATCCATTTAGTATGTCTTGAAAGGTTTGAAGTTGGAGAGCGCAAGGTAAGTGAGTCACGAGTGGTTTTGGACTTTCTTGGTGGTGCAATGGGTCTCTGATTTTCGAAACTAGATAAAGTATGAGAAATCTCAACATTACCGGAAGTGGAAATTTCTGGAATGTCTGAACGGAGCAAAGTATTTGAACGACCTCTTCGAGGAGGTGGCACGGCTGTGGTGACGATAACGGGATGCTCGGCTATGACAGCTGCGGGAACTGGTGGAACAGGAGGCAAGGGTTCGGATGGAGGAGGGGTTGGAGGAGGCATTGGCCATTTACTCGATGTAGAATTTTCTTTTGCTAAAAAAGAAGCTAATGATTTTGACGTGGTATCTTGAGCAAGTGCATCCAAGGTGCTGACATCAGAGATGGGTCGAGGAACGACAGGCTGTGAATGTACAGAGGTATAAGAAAAGTGCTTGATCTCGGCAATCTTCTCCTCGGATGCAGACTCGAAACTGAGTGAGCTCATCATGGAAGATTCAGAGTCTGCTGGACTCTGTGGTATAGGGCTTCTGTGTCCGTTCTGCTGTCGATAATCATCTTCGTCCTCCTCTTCATCTGAAGAAGCCATGTATCGACGGACTTCATCAAACTGAAGATGTGCCTTTGTATAGCTCTCAGCATCTGTATAGCGCTTCTCAGACTGATAAGCTGAATCGGGTGGTGATATTGTTGCATGATCAACAATGCTGATATCACTATTGTTGCGTTGACTCATCACTTCTAGTAATAACGAGTCTTTTTCCACAATGGTTTTGTTGAGCATCATAAGCTGCGACTCCATATCCATTTTTTGTATCTTGAGCTTGACTTCAATATCAGAGATGGTTTCATCTTTTTCTTTTAGTGCTTTTGTCAACTGTTCCACTTGCTTACGAAGGCTATTTAACTCTGCTGAATGACTATCGCTACTGGATTGAATTTCACGAGTTGCTGGCATAATATCAGAAGAAGATGAAAATCGTCTAATATGCGCCTGGAGCTGGTTCACCTGTTCATCATGTTCCAACTGTTTCTGATCAAGCGTTTCTTTGAACTCTTGTTCGGACTTGACCTTGAATGCTTCAAACTCGTTTTGGATTTCTGTAGACACAACCATCACCAAACGCATTTGGCTGTAGCTCATCTCAAGTTCACCTCGCATGGCTGAGATGGCACCTTCCATGTAGTCTTTTCTTTTATAAAGCTCCTCCAGCTCCTTGCACAAGTCATCAACCATTACGCCACTGCTGCTATTTGAGATACTGGATAAGGTATCCAACTTGCTTTCATATTCGATTAAAAGTTGATCCTGCTTCACAATAATTTCAGCAAGGGCTTTTAAATGGGTAATTGACTGGTCCTTTTCTGCATTAGATTCATTAATAGAATCGGACTGGAATTCCAACTGACGCTTATAAAAATCAATGTCTTCATTGGCCTTGGTTAAGCGTGCTTCGGATTGGGCGTATCGGGTCTTTAAAGTTTCGATTTCAAACCACAGTGCAGCTTTTGTGTCCATGCTATCACGTTTTTCAAGATGGCTAGGTGCTGGTGTCGATGAAGACGGTTTCACGATTTCTCTTGTAAAGGTGCTTCTTGGAGTCGATGCGGTGCTGCTATTTACGGAAAATCGATTGTCAGTGTCGTCATCTTCTGTTAATTCCAAACTTGAAGCTGAGCTATTGTTTAACTTATGTAGCAAATTATTATCTGAATCTGTGTTATTTTTTTTATTAAGAACAGTCTTTATGTCTTGCGCCATTCGACTTGTTCCTGACAATGTACGAGCTCTTTGTTTTTCAAGAACAGAGGAAAATGTTGGTGATGTTGGGTGGTGTATTTGTGAAGCGTAGTTATCAAACGTTTGTCGACTTCCAGGTGCGGCAGGAATATATGCTGCATTTGGTCGAGGAGATACGTTTCGCCGAAGTGGTGATAGGGGCTCAGGTGGGAGTTGTGATGAGGAGTTGCTTTCTCCTGAACTGTTCTGTACAAATTTATTTGACCACACTGATGATACAACGCCTCTATTTTTAAGTTGAGCGAGTTCCTTATCCAGTACTTTTACAGGTTTTGCATTTTTGTTGTTACTATTAAATACAGAAGATTTTTGGCGTAACCATGAGTCTCCAGTGTCCGTTATTGAAGCCATACTGGAAAACAAAAAGCAAATGTATTTAAAGTATTATATCTTTATGTATATAAATTAGATAAAGAAGAAGAATATAAAAGAGTGTAAAGTATAATGAAAATAAAAGAGAGAAAGAAAAGGAGAAGAAACGATAGAATATAAGCAAAAAAGAAGAAGAAGAAGATCAAAAATATTGAGAGTAGACTTTTAAGTTTAAAGATTATTTATGGTCGGAGAGCGCTGATTTGTCTTTTTTTCACCCATTATCAGCGGAGAAAACATTTAAACAAAAGGAAATGTACCACATGTTTTTTCCAGGAACACATACACAAGAAAAACCCGTCCTTTTCTATTATTTACAAAAAGAAACATTAGGAAGGTGTATCTACATGTATATTGCTTTGAATAGAGAATCGGGATGCTATTTCAATCTCTATTTTTAACGTGATACCTAATGTGAGCATTTTTTATGATCACCCGTTTTTGTATAAACATATTTCTCGATCAAAAAATAAAATAACCAACACCTCACCTCAATTATTCTTTTTTAGAAAAGCATAATGTAAATATTTGTGCATAATATCTGTTTAATTATATGTCTTTATCGTCTTTTCATTTCCTTTTTTTTTCTAATTTCATGTTTAAAGTTAATGATATATATTCTTAAAAATTAAAATATAAAAATACTTCTCGTTTTGTACATAAATAGCTCTTTTAAATAAGAAAATGAATCACAATGATGTGCCACTGTTTGTATGGATAAGAGTTGGCTCTATTGAAACTTGGCATATTGGATCACTTTAATAATATTAAAGGCTAGCGCTCGATTATTTTCAGCCTTGTGTTTTTTTTAATTTTGAAAATAGAAATAAAAAATAAACTCGTTGTGAACTTTTTTTTAAAAAACTAAAAATAATAAATATACAAAAAAAGGCTATGATTCAACAGCAAAATTTATAGTTTTTAATGATTGGTGGTCCTTCTTGTTTTGAGTTACAAAATAAAAAGGGTTCAAATTGTATTTGCTTTAGAAAAAAAATACTGCCTTTTTTTTTCATGATATTGATAAGGAGAACATTTAGATGAGAACACTAACTAAAGCAATGGAATTGGGTGAGGAGCCTTTAGTAATACTTTGTAAACAATGTTTCCTATAAGAACATATAAGTTAACTCCTTTCATAGTACTACTTGGATAATGTCGCTAATTTATTTTCTTGTATATAATAAAGAATGTGTAAGTTATTTTTTTACCTCTATAACATCTGGATAATTGACGCATTTTTAGACGGTATATTTATACTAAGCAATCATATATTAACTTTCACCCATTATCATGGGTTATACTGCTATATGCTTTCTATTTGCGTAGCTATTTATGCAAATTGTGGGGAGGGGGTTCTTCCCTCTCACGCACATATTCTTCCTATTTAATTTTGTAACACTAGTTTCTATAGTTGACGCACATTTAAGAGAAAAAGTTTGGTCATGGATGACAGAACTTTTAATGGCACGTTTGTAGAAACATTATATAACGTCTTTCTTTACCGGGAAACATAAATATTAAGAAAACTATTTTGCTACAAACTCATGATTATCTTTTGTTTGTCGTAAATATTTATAAACAGAAAGCCAAAAATAATTGTTTAGAGGGGGAGGTGATTGTACAATTAGACGAGATTATCGCATAGATCTAGTTAATCGAAGCTTGATTTGATAAACATTATTACAAACTATAACTAATTGGTTGGAATAAAAAGAAGTGATGTGTGTTTACCAAAATACATGTTTCATCACTCCATATTGTTTCATTTTTGAAGTATAACAAATCAAATATGAATACGATTTATGTTGAAAAGAAAAATAATATTAACGGAATCATATAAAAAAAATTAATATGTCAAAAACTCCTTAAAGAGCACGTCCCGGAGTGCTACTAACAAAACTGTAGCTGAAGATCAAAAATCCGGAAAAAGTCGAGATATCTGTTTATAGCTCCTTCGTTTTATTAAAAATGAAACTCATGATAAATTACCTTATTTTTTTTACCAGGTAAATACCTGTCATCTCTCTTGAAAGAAAAAGTAGATCCTAAATATCAATCAAACCCGAAAAAAAAACCTAATAAGCGGGAAATTTGAATTTTTTCGTTAGGTGTCTCTAGCAATAATGCAATATTGACGTAGTTAATTTGTATAGATTAGGATGTCTAGTATATGAATAAGCAGAGTGTTTGTAGATCTTTTATGGTAAGAAGAAATAATGATAGCAAGCAAAATAAATGTGTTCTTGTACGATAATTGAATAGAAATTTATCACATATGCAAATATGCTAATGCCAATTGAGAAGGCGAACGAATATAAATTATTAAATGCCGTAATGGTGCCACTTGTTTATTTTCCTTTTCTCTTTATTTATAAATGTGCCTGTGTTACGGCTATCCATGTTTATACATTCCTCCTTTGGTTTTACCAAGATTTTTTTCAGTATTTTAAAATGCGAGGAATCAGTTTATAATTGTCGTTTATATATCTGCACATCCATTGATGGAACAACTCTTACAAGTATTATATTTTTTTCAAAAAAAAAAACAATCGAATGTCCATGTTGCACCATAATAACTATAGTCTAATGAAGTGTTTCAAAAAAGATTTTATTTACTTGAATTAAAAACATACCTACAAGTAAATGAGAGAGAGAGAGAGAAAGAGAGACCACACTTTAACAAGAGGATATTTAACCAATCATGTTGAGGTATGTGATAGCATGTGAGGTCACCATATATCAAGACTAGTAGTGACAATGTAGAAACAGTTGATATACTGTGTCATTCAAAAAAATGAGAAAAAATTACAAATTAATGGGGAAAAAAGGAAATAATTGAGAAAGCATTAATAATTATTGAGAATGGGGGCATAGATAATGTGTACAGAGTATATTTCAGGCAGTGAGCAAATAGTGGTTGGTAGCCATGTAGCAACGTCCATAAAGGTATATTATTTCCCGATGGAGAATAGCATGATATAAAGCAACAGAGTAATGCATCAATAGGACAGAGGTAGATTCAGTAGATACAATTATTCATAATTTGTAATTTTTATACAATATTTTAAAAACCAGAACATCTGGTTCGCCAGACATACTATATTCCATTATTTTAGTATCATGCCTTGGGTTAATACCAATCTCTTCACCTCTCTTAAACCACCTTTTTTTTCTCTCAATAATTTGAAATTAGTTCTCATTTTCTTGAAAAAGACAATACATAAAAAAATATTTATAAATACGCTAAATATGTTATGTACGCTAAATTGCTAGAGTACTAAACAATTGATTTTTTAATCATTTGGAATCAACAAGGAGCTTGAATGAATGACATCTTTCATTGACATCTTCGGTCAATCAATATAATATATAATTACAAACTCATTCTTGCATGAATTTCTTGTATTCTTTAAAGTGAAAAAATGCTTTCAAAAAATGATAGCTGAGAAGGCATTCGCTACAAAGCGTTACATTATTTATTCTGGTTTGCACTATCACATTTACTCCTTGAAAAACATGAAATCACCAGGTCAAACTTTAAAAAAAAATTCATTGTTTTTCGCTCTGAAATAGTTTTACAGAAAACAAGTAAAGTAAACAAAAAAAACGATATATACATATTTTATTATCAAATATCATCTTTTAGCAATAAAGGACTTTTTTTGTGGCTTTTTTCATTTTTTAAAAAAAATACAAAGAGATATAAATTTTGAATTGTGGATATATATGTATAGTTATTTTTTTTTCTTAAGCAAAATGTTGTTAATAGCTTAAGCCTTTGATTTCATGTTAAAGTAAGTAGAGAGAGGACCCTTGTTTGGCACAAACTTAACGTAACAGCCATCAGGTCTGAGCTTACCACTGGCACGAGCCTGAACATAGTCTTCACGAGAAAGAGGAGTGAAACCCCACTTCTTTGAGATGATGATCTTTTGCTGACCAGGGAACTTGTACTTGCAGCGTCTCAAGGCCTCGATAACAACGGCCTTGTTGGAATCCTTGGTACGAACAGAGAAGATGATCTGACCAATGTTGACACGAGCAACGAGACCGTTGGGCTTACCAAAGGCGCCACGCATACCAGTTTGCAAACGATCGGCACCAGCACAGGACAACATTTTGTTGATACGGGTAACGTGGTAGGGGTGGACACGGATACGCATGTGGAAGGAGTCCTTACCAGAGGTCTTGGCAATGTACTTGTTGCAACAGATACGACCTGCTTCAAGTGCTTCGGCAGAGAGTTGTTCGTATTCGTTGGAGATGAGGTGAACGCACAAGGGGAAATCGTCAACATGTGCCTTCTTGCGTCCTAAATCGTAGATGCGGAGCTTGGCATCAGGTACACCACGATTGAATCTGGACTTTGGGTAAGGCTTGTTTTTACAATATCTATAACAGCGAGCAGGACGACGACCCATTTTTCTTTTCAATATATGTACAATAATAAGAAGAGAGAAAGAAAAAAGAGTATGACGATTCAAGTGAATTTATATGCTGTTCAATGCTGCGCCATTTGGCTCTATTACTAATCAGTGAAAGTGCAAAAAAACAGGTCACTCTCACTAAAGTTGACTAATCCAAAAGGATGACGTTCTTTTTCTTTTTTTGAAAATAAACTGAAACTTGTCGATATCGCTTTTATTGGTTTCCTTCTGGATAATTCGTCAAGCGAGGCGTTTTATTTCTTCTTGTGAGGTGAGACCTCATTACACAGTTGAAGCAAGTCGATTCCGTTTTCACTTTTTTATTTCTTTTTTTATTTCTTGTATTGTAAATAGAGTAAATAATAAGAATCTACTAGTCGTTTTCTTTCATCCAATCATACTTTATCGTTTTGATATAGGGCTGATGTTGTCAGTTTCATCCACTCTTTGTAAAGTAAAGAAGAGAAAAGGAGAACAGCTTGAATGTGTAAACAATGCTGACTTTTATTATTTGTAAAGGTGACTTTGTTATTGATAACAAAAGGACTGCTGCTTGCGGTTATTTAATTACAAGAGGTACCCAAATAAGGAAGGAAGGGATAGAGATGTGCAGTTAAAGTAGTGTTTAAACGATGAAGTGATGGTAGTAACTAGGTATAGCATGAATTCATAAAGAGGTGTAGAGCACATTAAAAGATTCTCTCTTGGTCCATCAATATTAGTAATCAGCTCATTACAAATATTAATAATAATGCCAGTCGCTTTCTTTTTTATGTGAACGAATGGAATTTGAATTCTTCAAAATCATCTTTTTAGGATTATGTTTTGTCTTTGTTGAATTCAATTCATGGAAAGAGTAAAGAGTAAAGAGAGAATGCATTACCATTGCTGCAATGGAGTGGATGATATTCAATAAACACTGTTGTTTGATTTACTAAACCTGTTTGTGTTGCATTTTGAGATATGATTCATTATAACAGTGACCTTTAAAAGCCCGTCTTACTCTTCATATACCAAAGTTTACATCTTGTCAAAATGAAAACAGTAGAATCTTACTTTATATATTAAAGGATACATAACAAGAGTCGAGATGCTTACATCCAAGTAATATGGAAGCATGAAGCGTACTTGATTTTTCATTGGACAAAAGTCATGATGGCTTTAATTATATATATTTGTGAGCCCAACTAAAACAAAAATACTTTTCTTCTCCCTAATAATATATGAAACACATACTCTCCTTTTTGCTTGCAGTTATTACCGGTATTTACAGGGTATGTTATCATTTCCCCATCAATAACCAGCATCCAAATGGACTGTATAAATGGACAAGTCTACACATGGGCTCAGGTAGTCGATACCCCTTATTCAACCACACTGATACCATTACTCAAGACTATAAACTTGAACAAATGCAGCTGATCATTCGGCATGGAACGCGTTACCCGGTAAATAGCGCAACACGAGCCATCCATGACAGCCTTTTATTACTAAAACAAAGCCCAAATGAATCACTTGTGGGCTGGGTGACAACCTACCACAACACCTTCACCCCAAATCGAGCAGGACAACTAACAAGTTGGGGACAGAAAGAGTTGTATGAATTGGGTCGTAACATGGCAGATAATTATCCAGACCTTGTAGATATACTTGTTGAGGATGATATTATCCAGTCCTTTACGGCATCTTCGTCTTATTCGGAACGCTCTGCTCAATCAGGGAGTGCATTTTGCATAGGTCTATTTGAAGGGTTGGGCGATTTGGCACATCCAGCAAAGCTGGTGGGTGCACCCATCATGACGTTACCAAAAAACAAAGACCCATTGATTGCACCACACAAGGCATGTCCACGGTGGCAGACTACAATAGGTGGCACTGATATTGTTGATCGTCATTTACACCCTTATGAGCAAAAGTACCTGAGTCCAATTGCAAAGAGGCTCTCGCAAGAATTACAGTTGGACAAGCAGCTTGATACAAAAGATATAAAGAAACTGTTTAGTGGATGTGTCTCTGAAATGGCAGTTCATAAGAGACATGACACATTCTGTAGTCTATTTACAAAACAAGACATACTTGCATTGGAATACATTGATGACATCAAGCACTACGTCAAGTACTCTTATGGTTTGGATATCAATAACAAGATGGCGTGCGAACTTGGAAAGAACATTTTACAAAACATAGACAATGATTTACTGAAGCTTGATGTCAAGTTTGGGCATACAGAAACGACACTGCCTCTTCGTACGTTACTTGGATTGTACAAAGACGATTTTGATATAGAAATGACATTGGAAGAAGCAAGCGAACGGCAGTTTAAAATGTCTGAATTTGGCACTTTTGCCAACAATATGGCATTCCAGGTGCTTTCAAGGCAAGATAAAAAGTATGTTCGCGTAATGGATAACCAGAAACCCGTCATCGTGCCAGGCTGCCATGCTCAGCTCTGTGATTTAAACACATTTCGTCAAGTCATGGAGGCTCGGCTTGAGTGTAATTTTACTCGACTCTGTTTTTGATTTTATTTATAAAAAAAAAAGAAAAAAAAAGAAACGACTATTTGTCCATATAAAAATCGTGTATTATGTATACTCTCTTCCCCTCCTTGTTTTAATTTAAACGCCTCCCTTCTTTGATTTAAAGAAGCTCTTAATAACAAACACTTGCAAAGCAGCCATTGCAACAATGGCGATACTTTCAAGCCAAGCAAACCAGGAAATGCGGCTTTTTGTTGAAATAACAGTTGCAGAATTTCTATTTTCGCGTGATCTAAAGTATCTCTGGGTGCGTTGGATATTAGCCAATGAACCTGAAAGTCGGAACATGATTTCCTCCATCTGAGTCAATGCCTCAACCGGTTGGTCTGCGTTTTGGAATTGCGCTCTTGCCTCGTTTTCTAGCAATATTTCAAAGTCAATAAGCTTGTCAGTCCAGGTCGACATGTCATTGGAAAAGCAAAAGGCGTATTCTCCCACTTTGTTGGCGGTAAAGACATAATCTCCTTGTCGCTCATGCTCTCCACTTAATATACTGGCGCCATCAGGTCCGGTTACCGCGTAATCTATGTCAAATGAACCACCTTGCTGAACCTTTTTGTTCGTAAGAGATGAGTTAATGAGCGATGCTTCATCATCCTCATTCTGATGTTACTTACTGCAAAGTAAAAACCGATCTTCTTTCCTGGCTTGTCTGCCCAAGTAAAAAAACAAGGTTTTTCGCTAGCTTGAACGTTATAAGTCAAGGCAGCCGCATTAGACAGCCTTATAAATAAAAAGGATAATATAAATCCAAACAAAAGCGAGGCACTTTGTCTAAGCATAATAGAATATATAAAAGAAAGATGTAAAAAAACACGAATCAAAAAAAGGCACACGACATTGTGCTTTCTTTTTCTTTTTACTCCTGAAAAACTATTTAATTTATTTAATATTTGTACGACTTTATTATTATTTACAAGCTTATTTTAGTAGCAGAGTGAATCATTTTGATTCTTTGAATAAATACAGATGTCAAGTGAGGGTTCTGACGAATATCAATGTAATCCAATGCAATCGGTTTACCAAGTTCTAATAGTTGACTGCATATGGCTTGCGATCCCATAAGTCCAGTGTTTCGAGAGAGACAAAGCCTGGAAAGACTCTTTTGCTTCTTTAAAAGAAGTGCCTTGAAGAGCCCATCCGTCACACCAGGGAATCCAGAAACAGTAAGTTCCCTCAGTGAAGGACAGTGGACGAGTATACTCTCTATCGCTTGATCAAGATAGGAGGAGAATAAGGGAGGCGACGCGATTTGATGCTGAACCTGTTGCTGGTTTTGCAACTGTTTCTCTCGTGTAAACCCTGCATAGCTATTCTGTCTCTGTGCTAAAAAGAAAGATGCGGTGTTTGATGCCTCGGGTCGTACTTCTAGTTCAAGGCGAGTCAATTTGTGACAGTTTTCTGAAATCTGATAAAGGGGTGACTGATCGCTGTGAACCCACTCAGGCGAATCAATAATGGAAACGGATCTTAATGACAGAGGGAAATGGATATGAGGTAAACACTCACCATCTTGGACATCCCAGAGTAGCATCGAGTTGATTTGAATATGCCTCAGGTGCCGTCGTGTTTCAGCTTTTTCTGCTAGTTCGACACTCCAAAATTTGCCTGTGCAGTGTGAGATGAGTAGTGTGTGGTTGTTTAGCGAGGCAATCCAGGTCCAAAGAGGGCTGAGATTGGCTTTGTTTGAAATACATACAAGATGACAGACTGTCAATGTAGCTAAGCGATCAAAGTAGGTGGTGGTTAAAAGTCGATGGAAGAGATAGATGCTGTTACAGGTCATATAAAATGTTGGTTGTCGCTTAAAGTCAAGGGTGATAGAAGTGAGTTGCTGCTGGCAGGCTTGAAAGAGATCCAAAATGGATTTGGCTAGTTTATACATGCATGGCTTTTGAGATACATTACTAATAAGACTGTCTGGTGATGATGGCTCTGAGAGGTCTTCTTGACTTTTGCTCTGTAGATAAAAGCTGTTTCTTCTGTTGATACCTTGCATCCATTTTGTCAGCAGTCTTTTACGTGTACTAGTCTGAGGGGCGGATACTTGTCTCTTCATTTCGGTGCTTGCTCTTTCTTTTGTATTAGTGTTAGCTGTGCTGATATCAGGTGAAAAGGTACATTCATGAATATGTTCTTCGTAGTTGGAAAGGATCGACATGTTGAGCACGATTTCTTTTACATAAGGATAGTATCCTTTATGGATCATCGTTGACACCATATCCTCCACATGCTTCTCTCGTTGATCAAAATCTTTGCTAGAGATATGAATCTTTTTGAATAAAATTGGCAATGCAGCTTGGCGCCACTGACACGATACAAGACTAAATTCTGAAATGTCTTGTTCAGCATAAAGAGCAACGCGCTTTAAGATTTCAATAGGTAAACTTGGGTTCATCATTATTATTATATTAAAAGTGACTGGGGGAAATAAAAAAGAAGTGGGGAAACAGAAAATGACAGTTTTTTTTATTTCCAGCCCTTTTATAACAAACAAATATTTTCTGCTACTTAAAATATGACACACGACTATGATGTAGTGTTGCATTAATATTTGTACCTTTTTTTATCAAAAAAGACGTAAATATAATCCAATCAAATACGTGCGTTTGAAAGTATTACTCTTTATAGCAAGACAAGGATGCATGATACCATTAGATCAAAAAATAAAGAAAGACTTCTTTAACAACAATGTTGAACGGGTTTCCTTAAAAAGGAAAGATGGCATCACTCAAAACAAACTTTAAGGTTTAAATACAACAATGAATTATCTACTTAGTATTAGATCCAGAGTAATACAATAGCAATAAAATATGAACACAGACTTTGCATTTATTTACTTTTCTGTGTTTGTATTTATGGCTGCGTCGTTTTTATGTTAAACTATTTATTCATTTATAATAGTGTTATATTAAGCATCTTTTTTATCATAAAATAATAGTAAGAAGGAAACAAAGTAAAAACCAATAAGAGAGAAATCCAAGAAAAATTTCTGAATGAACCAAAAACACGTTTCAACAGGCACTATTTTAGCCTAATGGAAATATGGTGAGCCAATATGATTGGTCCACTTTTGCAGCTACACAACTTTACTTTGATTACAATGGAGAGTCTCCACTTCATTAAAACCAGCTTGGTGGATGGCTTTCAGGTCACTCAAAAAGAATAAAAAAAAAAGTCTCCTAATTTTATTGCCGTCAAAGAATAAGATATTAAGTTATACCTTTTAACCTTTTAAAGCTTAGCACATTGGCTCTTTCTCACCAAGCAAAAAGTGTGGGGTAATTTACTTTTTGATTCATGTTCAAATGTTTTCTTATACATCTTGAATAAATAAATACACTTCTCATTATGTAATGAAAAGATATGAATTGTATTGGATTTAAATAAACCTGATAGAAGAGAAATACACTCTAGGTATAAACAAGCCAAACATCCAAGTAGAATGTACTTGTTTTACCAAATGAAATAGGGCATTAAATGATATTGCTTATTATCTTCTGTTGATAAGACCTTCCAAAAAAGGTACTTTTTTCAAAAATAACAAAAGATCGCATATCATTAAAGTAGATGGTGCCACCATATATGCATACCTTATTCTTTTTTTTTCTTCGCATAAACTTTTAAGTTCATTTTAATAAGTCATAAAACACGAAAATGTATAGTAGGATACACCTGTAAGTTGGAATGAATATTACTATGCATGCAAGTGAATATCAAACTTGGCCAAGTTTATTTATTTAATAAATCTGAATGACATCTTTATGCATATTAGAGGGGGTTATCCTTATTTTTTCATTATCGCGCTGGTGTCTACTTTTTAGTTGTCAGGACTACTGTCGTTGCTGTACTATGAATTACTAATGCTGAGCCACTTTTAACTTGAGTGGACACTCACTTAAAGTAAGCTATTTCTCCGGAGTGGAAACACAAAAAAAGTAGATCAAGATATTTTTGTCTTTTTTACCAATCTAGATCCTACTGCTAACTCCAAACATTTATCATCCAAAATGCATTGTATGAGAGATAATATACTATGGAACCATATGACATGTATATCTATTGTTTTTTTTTTCAATAGGATGGCTTATAAACTTCAATAAATAAGTAGTGGAGTCGGATTATTATCAATTACTGGAATGTTTGTTTGGTGGTGGGTTATATGCTTTCATTCAAATGACTTTTGACATTTTTCAACTGACAAGATTTATTCTATGAATTCTATGTATTGATTCTGTGTCTGCTTTTTGTTATAGTTCAGCAAGCTAATTAAAATGTAATACATACCTTAACATAAATACTATATAAACATCGTATGGTTAGACCAGTTGGTTTCTTTGGGAGGAAACGTGGCTAAAAGCGAGTAAAAAGAAATTGTCCGTGTGAACGTGACCCCAAACTTTTTTTTTTGTATGTTGACATGTTCTCTTTCCAAGCTGATCGAATTATAACATATCATAATCGTTTTTCGAATATGCATCAAATTCCAATTGATTACTATAAAAAAATAGAGCGAAGCATCTTCTTTCAGTACTTTTTAATTTTCCAATTGAGATAGATTAAAGAAATATCTCTGACAAAGGTGATACAGAATTTAATACTTCATGGTCATAATGTGACAAGTTTGTCATACCTTCAATGTTGAATAAGGTAAAAGCCTTCGATTTTTTAATACAAAACAAGATGTTTTTTCAATGTCTGTGAACTCAAAAGGATTCGATTAAAGCGGCATGATTTGACATTGGCTCCCAGCTACCATAATGATCAAGTATGGTAATATTTTTCATTTTATTTCTCACTAATCCAACATAATGGTAACTCTTTGCGATAAGACCTCTTTTTTTCTTTCTTTACAGAAAGCCATTCTTCTCGAGTTTAACTATATTGCTAATCTCGTATTTTGATGCTGAGATAGTTATAGATGTTTATAATGATAGTTAGTGGAGATAATATTTATTTAATTGTTTTTTTTAAAAAAAAATGTTACTATGTTTACCTGTTCCTTTCTAAACTATTATTTACTAGCACAAAGATAAAGACCTACCTCAATAGTAATGATGTGATATTTTCTCACTGGCTTTTTAAAACTACGCGAGATAGATGGTACTTCTTACATTCAGATGAATAAACATGATATTTTATTAAATTAAAAACAACTTATGATAAAATAAGCAAAGAAAATTGCGACCGACAATGCATTAATAATTAGCCGTTGGCTCGACCTTGTGCATGATGGTCAAGCCATTATAAAAATGGGCTGAACATCTCGTTACGCGAGTTACCATGCCTTTTCATTTGCCGTTTCTTTTCTTTTGCTTATATTAAAAAAAAAAAAA
>VCJJ01001824.1:21562-39745 GCA_024139415.1 Backusella tarrabulga
AAAGATACTATTATAGGAAATAACACAATTTTTGGTTAACCACCATCCATTCGTTTTGGGTTAATATGAAAAAGACGGGTTTTCAAATTTCTGTTGCGATCAAAAAGTGATATGCGATATTCCGATTCATAAAAGCATTTAAATTAATGCGTCAAGAGTGGGGGATCACAGAAGATTTTTATTTTGCGGAGGAGATTCATTTAAAATACAGAAAAGAAAAAACACGTTCTTTCAACAGAAAAAAAAATGCACTAATATTTTTTAGTGTATTGGAAGGTTTATAAAAAAAAAATAAGAAATTGATTTATTATTATAATTTTTTTTAATACACATTATAAAGTTGGTTTTCAGGTGGATAGACTTGCCACCCTAAAGAATTACTTTGCATAACTGGAGAGCTGATAGAGCCAGCTATTTCATCACGTTGTTGTTGTTTACGTTTCTTGTACATTTTGACACCAATGATGGTTGCAGCTGCGTATACGGCTACACCAACCCCCACACAGATACCAACTATGGTGTTTGTTGGTAATCCAGAACTTTGACTTTTTTGATTGTTGTTATTTGGTGCTTGAGTGGGGCTATTTGGATCATTTAGAGTGACAGAAGGTCCTATTATAAAGATGACTTATTTATGTCTGTGCTTTTTATATAGTCTAAAATGTTATACATACCTCCTATAGGATAAAACCGATCTAACATTGAAACAATTTGTTTATTAGCTGGTAAATAGAGTGAACTATTTTTGCTTTGAACAAGTTGATTCAATGCATTCATCTCAGTGGTAGGAATGGCAAGAGCGGTAATGACACCCTTCTTTTTCGCACGTTTAAACAACGACTTGATATTATCATCGTTCTTTTCAGAAGTAATTGTCAAAAATATAATATCATTGGTGCTAATGTTAAGCGCTCGACTGATCATGGCAGGAAGTTCTTGTACAAATTGGGCCGTCAAAAGTGAGTTAGAGATAAGCGTGCTGTATGAAAGTGTGTGGAACCGAAGATAGGCAATGGAGCTGGTTTCAGGAATGATGGCGTTGATATTTGGAGTAATGTATTCAGGATGAGAGTTTGTTTGCTTCTGATTGTCGTTTTCAGTTGTCTTGACATTATGGCTGCTATCAGATGATTTGGATGGATTATCTGAGTCATCACTATCATCATCATTGTCACTATTATCATTATTATCGTTGTCTTCCGCATCATCATCGTCATCGTTATTATTGTCTTTGTCATCATCATTGCTATTATCATTTCCAGAAGAATTTCCTGAATCACTATGAGATGAGGTAGTTGTACTTGCTGGTTTAGCTGTTTTGGTCTTCTTATGCGTATGAGCATTATAACTAAACGGTTCTGATAGCCATGCTAGTGTTTCATACTGATAGACTGAATTTGGTGAGAACGTAGATTCATCAGTCGTTGTAGTAGTAGTTGTGGGCTCGTCGGTTGTTGTTGGTGTTGGACTTTCAGTTGGTCTACTACCATCATCTGTAGTGGTTGCATCAATAGTAGGTGTGCTTGAAGAGTCAGTCGGTGTAGGGATACTACTAGTACCTGAAGGCACCATATCTAATGTGGCTGTTGTATGAGGACCACTATCTTCAGTAGTAGATGAAATTACTGTACTTGTATCAGTAGGATGTAGAGCCGCCATATCAGTTTCTGTCTCTGAACTGGTTTGGTTCCTGATATCTGTCGAATTGGACGAAAGTAGTTTAGACGTTGCATTACCGTTTGTTCCATCTACTTGTTCTGCAGTGCCATTTGTAGAAAGGGCTGATTCTGCCGATTGTGTTGCTGACACTGGTTGGAAAATAGAGGATGAAGCATTTGCAGTAGAAGTAGCTGTTGCCATATAAGCGGTGTTTGTCAAAACAGATGTAGCATTGGTATTACCAAAATTGGTAATATATCTACTCGATACTACAGAGGAACTAGGAGCAGCAGTATTTATCATTATAAAAGTAGTTGGCGAAATAACCGTAGTGGTTGGAGAGACTGTAATAGTACTATTTGAAGATACTGTAGAAGAATTTGTGTACATAGTATTATTTATTAACGCAAAAGTACTTCCTGAAATGACGGTCTCTACAGGTATACTTGTTTCATTTGAAGATAATGTAGAGTTATCAGTAGCCGTTGGAGTTGTGGTTGGTGCAGCACTTGATGCTACACTAGATCCATTACTAGATCTCCCATGTAATCTGCTGGATATGGCACCTGCATTAGTTAAAACTACAGTACCTGATGAATGTGCATGTCCTCTGGTTGCAGTAGGCGTTAACGCGGTATTCGAGGATACAGTTGCATTATTGGAGCCACTTGCTTCAGTTGGGGTAGCTGACACAGATGTACTACCGTTATTATAATCCAATGTAGCAGTAGGCTTTGGTGTTGGACCCGCCACACTTGTTTTATGCTCTGAACCTAACTCTGTCATTATTGCTTCTGGTGAACGTGAATTGTCACTTCCGCTAATTAAACCAGTTTTATTAGGTGTTGTACCACTTGAAAACGTGCTTGACGCAGTATACGAGAATAATAATTCACCATCAGATGAAGAAGCATCATTTGGGTGAGTTATTATGGATGAAGAGGCGGTACTGCTATTTTTCACTCCACCACTATGTAGTATGTGTGTAACAGTGGGGGAGTTAGTGTCAGAACCACTTTTAGATTTAGAGAGCGACTTGGTATCGTCTGTTTTATGATGGAATAAACTACCAAATATATGTCCAGTTGTCATAGTAGTAGTAGTAGTAATATTCGAGCTTCCTTTATCAAAAAAATTACCAGTTGCAGTGGTAACGGATGAACTACTGTCCGCAGTGGTCATATCAATAGTCGTTGTTATTGAACTTGAAATACTTTTATGGGGAGGTTCAGTGGTAGAAGTTGAATTATTTGTTTTTGAAGAGGTTAATTCGTTTTTTTTGGTGGTAGTGGTGGCGGTAGTGGTGGTAGATGAAGGTAAAGAGCGTGTTGTGGTCATGGTACTTTCTATAGCGGTTTTCTCAACAGATTTAGAATCACTTTTAGTGTTTTCTGCATTGCTTTTAGTGCTTTGACTCGAAGATGTGGTTAAATTCTCATTGTTAGAAGATTTGCGTATAGTGGTGCCTTTTCATAAGATAAAATAAAAAATAGAAACTTATTAATTCCTAGATTAGGTATTTTAATTTAAAAATACCTACTTTTATCCGTTGACGTTGATGTGTCTATATCAGATGTTGTGTGGGTATTTTCATGTGATGTTGTAGCGGAAGGAGTGATTTGGGTCGTTCTAGTGTTTTTTTCTTCTTTAGATAACGTACTTTCTTTTGATGCTGTTGATATTTTTGTGGATTGAGTATCTTCGTCGTCCATTTTATGTTTTAATTCACTCAAAGGTGCAAGGTCTCTTTTAAATTGCTTTAATTTGATTGGCTTTGATTGAGTTGAGCTAATCACTTCGGATAAATGAATCTCTTCTTGCTGCAAGATAATAAGAATTGTAAGTGTTAAGAATTAATCAGAAATATTAATATTAGTAATGTTGAATACCTGACTGTGACAAAGTGCTACTAATAAAAGTAGACATAAAGTCACAATACAAATGCTGAATGACAAGTGTTGTCTCATTTGCCACCATGGACAATTAGGAAACCCGTTTTTGTAAGAAAAAAGAGGTCGGAAATGTAAAAAAGGAAAGGAGAGAAGAGAGAGAGAAAGAGAGAGGAGAAAAGGAAAGAAGAAAGAAAGTAATAATAATAAAAGAAAGGAGTGAAAAATGAGAAAAAAGGTTATTGATCTAAAGCAAATAAGACAAATTGACATATTACTCGGTTAGTCCAAAGTCGGTTGATGAGCACGTTGGTGCTCTGCGGCTGGTGAACTTTGTCCGCTTTTGCCAAAAAAAAGGACTCCAGAAAAATAAATTTCGGCTATCAAAAAAAAAATAAACAATGCTAACTGAAAAATGATTGTCGTCTTCCGAAATTATCTTGTTGCATTTGGTTTAATCGGATCGCTATTCCAGCAAAGCTATCGTAACCACAGTAATCAAACAATCCTAATTTGAGATTCAAAGTAAAACAAAGAAAATATACCACAAAGAATGTGGGCATAAATACTGTAAAAATAGACAGTCCTGCATGTGGCAGCAATCCTCCTGTTACTAACACTGATAACTACCTTGATAGAACCATTGTTGAAAATGAAGCCATCAATTACAATAGATTTCTCAATAAAATTTGTAAAGCAATGAAGAGATCAATGTTTGGCTAAGCTTTCTTTCAGCTTTTGTGAACTACTGATGGCATTTCAAAAGAAGCTACAATTTTAAATTTATATTTGAGTGACCTATCAAATCGAATAGCATTGTTGAAGCGAGTTTATTCAGGTACCTTGATAATTCGCTATACCGACACGAGATCACGCGTGGATATAACACTCAGGTACACTGGTCGTTTCTAGAAGATCATCGTATTCCTAATTGAATATAAATCTGTTCATCTCTTTCTGCTATTTAATGAATTTACTACCCGTGCCTAGAGGTAGCCAAGCTGGATTGTTATGGTTTTGAGAACTTTGCTGGAATCAGTGATTTGATGAAGCCAAATACAACAACATAATTTCCTGGAGATGACAATCACTTTTTTGATAACCGAAATTTATTTTTCTGAAATTGCAAAAAAAGTTTACCAGCCGCAATGTATTATCCAGTTACCAAAAGGCTTACCATTTAAGTATGTGTCCGCCAAACAAACATGCTTAGCCGTTGATGGTCAGGCTAAAATTCTGGGTTTGAATATATTAAGCAAAAAAAAAGTGAATCCAACATCAAGAGGCTTTTATTACAAGTACTCTTTGCACAGCACAATCTATACCTTGGATATAGGCAATAATTTTTCTAGATTCGTACTAATTATTTCAAATAGTACCTTCTATCATTACTATTTAACAGCTGGAAATATGAATTTTAGTATGAGTTTGGTGTGACAGGCTTAAGCTGGGTAATTATTCATTTTTTGTCACCTTTCGTATTTTAATGAAAAAGTGCATGAGGAACTGACGATTTAAAATCAAAAAAAATATAAAAATAGAAATATTACACAAAAATATAACAATAAGGAACAAGCGACTTTGAATTCAAGCAGTTTATTACGGAACATGTGACATTCTCGCAAATAGGGTTACTTACAATGTAACAAGTGCTATGTTCACAGACATTATATTCTACACAAACTTTGTCCTCGTACCATTATATTAACTTCTTTCTCTCTCTTCCTCAATCGCTTTTGTATTACAAAGAATGGCCGACGAGGACTCTTACGATTACAGCTTTAAAACTCTCGTCATTGGTGAATCTGGCGTAGGAAAAACAAATCTACTTGGTCGATTTGTTCATGACAGATTTGAATTCTCGGCAACAAGTACTATTGGGCTGGAACTCTCGTTAAAGATCATGAAAATTAAAGGTAAAACAGTAAAGGTCCAAGTATGGGATACGGCAGGGCAAGAAAGATACAGATCCATTACAAATAGGTAACATTTCCTGATTTACTATGGGTAAAGAGCATAAAATTAATTAAAATGGTTTAAAAAATTGCTGTTAAAAGGTACTATCGAGGCGCTGTGGGAGCATTGTTAGTCTATGATATTACATGTAGAAAGACCTTTGAAGAAGTCCATCGCTGGCTAAAAGAATTGAAAAATGAAGCTCACCCTGAGAGTGTGGTCATGTTGATTGGTAACAAGTCTGACTTGGAAGATAAACGTGAAATTAGTTGTGAGGAAGCGATGAGTCTTGCTGTAAAGAATGACCTGATGTTTATGGAAACAAGTGCGCTATCAAACGTGAATGTAGAGGAAGCCTTCAACGCTTTGGTTACAAATATATTCGATAAGCTTGCTACAAAACTGGTTACAATGGATGATAAAAGAGCAGAACTATTAAAAGGACAAACGATTACTCTAACACCCAACGAGCCCTATACAACCAATCATTCATCATCATCATCATCCTGTGCTTGCTAAGCGAAACAGACAAACAAAAACCACCCTTCATATTAAATTATTATTATTATTATTATTATTATTATTATTGGTATTGGTATTACTATTTACAATATTTTATGTTAATAAACTAATTATTATACACTCATATGTATAATGGGGTTCTATTTTTTATTATATTGAAATATAACTGGCATTCCTGAAACTCGTAATCAGTGTGTCACAAAGGTAAAAAATTGCTCTAAAAATGAAATGCTTGTGCGCTCTAATCCTATTTAAGAGCACAAAATGAGGCTGCACAACTTCAATGATAGCACAAAGGGCGGGATAGTGAAATTCGATGAGATTTTAGCTACTGTTTATTTTCTATTTAATGCTTAGTATTATACTGTTGTTGAATCTCCTTTCAATTACAATTAAAATGACAAGCTCAGATTTGCACTGATCATCACGATCATATAGCGGTACCTAATTAGTCTAGATCATTATTAGACATTATGGGATTCTAGATTCAATAATCATCCTTTTTATTTTAAACTTGGTTGTTGGCAAGAACTTACTCATGAATAGTATAAAGCGTAAAAACTCAGTCTTATTGTTATTATCATAATATCTAATGAAAATTACGCTGATCAGAAAAACTAAAAATGTGGATTCTCAAGCAAACAGAAGATCGAAATGGTTTAAAATCACCTTTTTTTAGGCAAATTTCTTTATCGAAAAAATGTCGCGGATATTATCTTAATGCTAAAGTCAAGCTGTTTACCAATGCAGTTTTTCTATATTTATTTTTTTCAATTCTTATTTTAATTATGGATGCCCACATCAAGAATGATCGGATGCCCAACCTATAGGGACTAGCGCATAAAGTAATGTCAACAGAGAGAATTAATAATAAAAGAACCTGTCATTAAAAGAAACTGATGCGAATGTCTTTAGCATACCTGATACTAATAGACAAACAGTTTGACAACTTAAGCTGTGGTCACCCAAAGTACAAAAAAAAAGTAGAAGGACTGAAAAGGCAACAGTTTCCAATCTGGCTTTTTCTTCAGATGGCAAGCATCTAGAAAAAAAATGATGAAAGTTTAAATTCAATCCGTTTTTTTTTTGGATAATGTAGCAGACAAGTATGTCAGTTATTAAACACGTAATATTCGGTGAATTTGATTTCAAGGATTATAACAACAAAAACTGTTATTTATTCAAAGTGACTCTTTGATTTCTTTTTTTTGTATGCTTTTTTCTTCTAAATGATGCGTAGGGGGATTAAAAAATTTAAGGGGTGATTATTTGATATCATTACATTTCATCCAATTGCTTATTAATTTCTTCTAATTGTGCAGTTAATTCTTTGTTCTTAGCCTCAAGCTCTTCCGACTTCTTTTCCTCTTCAGAGAATTTTAAAGTTAACTGATCAACCTTCTTTTCTAATTGCTCTGCCTTGATATCTGCTTCACGGAAACTAACATAATAGTTTTTTATTATTTAAAAAAAAAGGGGGTAAAGGGAGGAATTTGTAGTACTTACTTCTTGGTCATATCCCTGAGAGAAGTATCTGCCTCTTCCAACTCCTGTTCCAACATAGATACCTTACGCTGAGCGCTTTCGCTATCTTTCTTATGGTCGGCGTCTTCGGCCTCAGTGCCCTTAAACTCAGTGATTTTTTCCTGAGCAGCTTCCAATTCCTCTTCCAATTGTCTGTTCTTGTTGGTCAAAGAAACAATTTCACGTTCATTTTGTGTGTGCTCCTGTTCAAGTACTTTGACCTTGGTCTCCAACTCATCAGCCTTGGCGTTGGCAGCATCAGCTTCAGCACGAATAGTAGCAATTTTCTATTTGTACCACAGGCATTTACGCATTAACACCTCTCTACATTTATTTACCTATAAATTCCCTCTTGAATAAAGGCTTACCTCGCGAATTTTATCCATTATATTGTATTGTTTTATTTGTAAGAAATAGAGAGAAAGTGGCTTAAAGAAAACAAGTTGAGAAGAAAAAGAAAGAAAGAGAAAAAGAAAAAGAAAAGAGAAAAAAAAAATGAGAAATATGTACATTTATCAGGTCGTGTAAAAACAACAAGTGAAACCAAACTCAGACAAAAATCTATTTTTACATCTGAAAAAGTTTAAAGTTCACTCATACGTATAAACATACGCCATTCATTTCTAATTCTTGACAGAACATTGCCCTCTCTCTCCATAGGTATAAAAGCAGGCTTGAATCCCATTCTGAATTGAAGATAACTGATCGAATCGATACGAAGGTTATTTAAATGGATTTCATCAGCGTCCAGAGTGGAGTGTTGCTGCTTCTGAAAATTAGGCGGCGAGGTTGCGGAAGGAGATGAAGGAGGTAAGCCTGCCCAGCTTTTCCATTTCATTTGTTTACTCTTTTTTGATGACACTGCTCCAACACTACCTGTAGAAATCATGCTTGGCGAGTAATAAGCTGGGAGAATGGTTTGGGCAGAAAGTCTGTCATAAATAAAGCCTACCAAGAGTACATACAATGGACTCCGCTCCTGTTGAACTATAAACTCCAAAAATCTCCATGTAACAAAATCATAGAGACAAAATATCAAACCTGATTTAGCCTGTTGTTGTTTCTGATGTTGGCCGAATTCAAGAGTATCCTTTATAAGAGAAGCTATTTGAGCCCAAGAACCCTTGAGATTATTAAAAGTAGAAGTGCCTCGGACCAAAATAATTTTGAGTGCCACCAGTGAAAAAGCATAAAGAAATGACATTGTATGTGACGTGATTTTTGGCTGCTCAGGAATATCAAAAAGCTCATCTTGAAAGTTGACTTGATGGAGGTGCTGTGCCAGTGAGAAGCTCGATAATTTATTTCTGAGTAATGAAGATGCTTGGCTAAAAATACTGGATGTATACGCAAGCAGACGTACCCAAATAGTACATGGATCGGGTCTGAACCGATTTGTTGTGTCACTATATTCTAATGGAAGATAGTAATGGAGAGAGAAAGGAATCACAATATCAGACATGAGACGAATGGTGGGCCTTTGATTCTCAATCTCTGATATTACATCTTGTGTAGAGTTTTCTAGAATGGCAATAATCAAATGTACGAGTGCATTACAAAATGATTTGCATCCACTTGTGTTTGTACCCCACTTGTGACGTGTAGCAACTGCAAGACCAAATGGTATGTATTTTTCTTGAATGTAACCTGCTAGTTCGTTCATGCTTACCATGGAACCTTGACCCTGCTCAAGTAAAATTGCCAAACCGTGCATCAGACCTGATCCATCCATAGTCTTCCATTGTGATCGGTACTGCGCCGTAATTTGGATCAGCATTCTTTTAAGTACTTTAGAATAGTTTCTCATATCGGCTATACCGTAAATACAATCCTCTAGATATTCTTTAATCCATTCCGTGGGGCAAACAATGCCCTTTAGAGCACTGTAATCACGTAGAATATGCTTGATAACTGTTGCCATTTTTTCATGATATGTATCGGCTAAAACTCCATTTTGTCTAAAATAAGCTTGTACCAATCGCACAAACTCTTTTTTACAACTTAGTCGATCATTTTGTGGCCACTGTTTTCCATATGCGTGTTGTGCTCCTGATTCTCCTTGAAAATTAAGTGTTTCATCACTGAACAATGAATGTTTTGTAAATCGTGAAAATACGTCGATCAATGCATTTATACCTTCTTCAATAAGAGGTCTGACAGTAGCTGTTTTATAGAAGCGAGACAGTAAATATCGAAACAATTTGACAAATTGCTCTGACCGAATGGATCCCGGGTCGTATGCAATGACGGTAATAAACAGTTTAACAAAGCTATCAATTGGGTAAGAACGATTTGTATAATTGTTGATAGCAATGTGCTGTTGTATAGGTGCTCTGACGCTTTTTGTAAATGTCTTGAACAAATTCGTAGAGAGTGGAATGGCCATGGTGTTACTAACTGCATCGATACGTTCTAAAATGATACGTTCCTGATCATCGATTTCGACTTGAAGTTTTATACCCAGAATATCATGCGTGTCACTGTTTTGAGGAGCATCCATACCCTCCATCAAATCAAATAAGTTATCGATCATCCAAATTCCCAAATCTTCAGACTGGTTAAAGGCATTCAGGATGATAGGAACCAATATTCCTAGCATTTGGAACACAAACAACTCTTCATGTACAGCATAGAACCGGTTCCATGTAAATTGAATAGCCGAACGGATTTCAGGAAAATGATCCAGTTCACAAAAAACTTTAAATAATACAGGTAAAAAGATGGTATAACCTCGGTTTGACATAAACAGCCTTTTAAATCGCGTAACGACCCGTGTTAAAAGTATAAGTACTTGACTAATGATGGAAAAGTCATGTGAATGCTCGCATAGAATTACATTTATGCTTTGAAATATATGCTCCAGTTCATCGCAGTCGTTGTAATTTTTGTTCAAACCGTATAGCAAAGTATCCATGAACTTTAACCAGGTGCGTGCACGCAATACGGCAATGGCTTCAGTGTCTACTCGCTGCTGCGACGGTGTAATCTTCGCTGTATATTCATCATGACTATCTCCAAAGCCATAAAGATAAAATGTAGAGTCTCTTCGTTTACGATGACGTAAATCAGGAAAATGGTTTTCATAGATGGACCATATGTGTCTTCTTTTCTTGCCATTGTTCAAAATAGATTCATAGTCCTGGAGGATCTTCTTCACAGCATAAACTTCACGAGGATAGCGGACAAGATAATTTGTAAGAAACTGAATATGGCTGATACGTAACATGGCTACTAAAAACACTTCCATTTGTATATTTAATAGGCTGAATGGTGTCTTGTTGTTCGATGGACCTCTTGGAAACATGTCTGCTGGTTGCTCATGTGTGAACCAAAAGCTGCCTGTGCTTACAAGTAGATGCTCAACTTTGCTTCTGCGAAGATCCCTAAGAGTTAATTCATTTGATGAAAAAACCAGTTGTGATAATATGGGGTGAATCAGTGTCATCAATGTCAATGATTGGTCTTTATATTTAGGTTCTTGTGCCATCCATTTCAACATGCCGGTTAAATGATTGAATAGAACATGTGTAAACCCTGGAGGCAGCTTATGCTGGATACTGATCAAGAAACGAATACGTGTAAATATATCGCGGCAGCGAAAGAATTTAAAGCTACCCAAATCATTGATGAAGGGACGCAAGAACAATGTTGGATCGTCACGTAAGAAGTATTCCAGCATTTCATGCAGAGCACTTGAAGCACCACCATAGTTATCATTTAGCAAATCAATCATACTCATAAATGATACAGTCATTGACATAATGGTAGCAATTCTCTTGCGACGATTGATGATACGGCTTATGCTAACAACTTTTTTCCCATGCTTTCCTGTATCATTTCCGTCCATTGTTTTTACTTCATCCTCTTCTTCCAAAAACAGGGAAGGTAAAAGTGCAAGCGGTGTCAGAACCTTTTTCAGTGCCTCGTTCTCTTCTGCATGGTTGGCGTCATTCCATCCAAGTTCCTGGATCTGCCGTTTTAATTCTGGTGGGAGGTTTTCAGCATTTTTCAGTTTGGTCATCCAACGTGGTTCATCGAATGCAAATTGGCTACTACCCAAATCTGTCGGTACAAAAGGGGTAGAAAAAGCACCTCCTTCGCCTCGAAAAGGTCGCCTTCGTGATGAAATATGAATATACTCTTGACTCAATGCATTAAATCGGAATGCACTTAACGATGAATGTTTTTGGATAACAGAAAATCTCCTTAATGGATCACCACTGTTTGAATCAATTTTTAGAGTGTTAAACTTTGATCTATTTCTTTCATGTAACAGAATTTACCTATAAAAATCATGTGTAGAAACTTTAATGACGGTTTTAGGAATCTTTTCTGCACATTCCAAAAACAAAAATCCGGCTGGAAGAAACGATTGTGGCTTTCGGTCATCTATAAAACGTTCCCATAAAGGTCGTACAAGACGTCCAAATTCTGGGTTTGAGAGAGTCGCAAATACTGCGGCTAGTAGTGAAAGGATAGAACCAAAAACATCCTGATTGATTTCATTCATGTGATAGTATCGGTATTTTGAAATTTTAGAGGCTGGGCCTCCGCTCTCTGTTTCGTTGCCATTGTCGGAATTGACCGGTGGATCCAAATCAAGAGCAATGGCTGAATTACGGCTGATGGGATACATGACTGAAATAGCTTCATGTCTTTTGTAACGAGGCACTTCTTTGGAAAAAAGACTGATATTGGCTGACTCTTGTGGTATTATGGATCCTCTATGATTGCTGTAATCATTTGTATCAAAAGTCTCATACTGGAGCTCATCAATCACTGTCAAATAGACGCTTTTGATTCTAGTAAACATGGTGTTTACATTTTCGAAATCGTGTGAGTCTAACCATAAAACGCTGGACTCTTGTGACTTGGACGGCGATACGTCTTCTTTTTGAGCAAGATTAAATGGTTGTGAGGTTGGTATAACTGGCTGAATGGCCCAATTTATTACGCAGGTAAGCCATCCAGGGCGATGTGTTGTTCCACAAAAAAAACGTAAATCTAAAAATATATTGCACAAGATGACACGAAGGGGCATCGGTATCATGCATAGCTTTTCCTTTGCAGTCAGAAAAACGGATAATCGTCTTTCAAGATCAATCAAAAACTTTTTGGCAATTTCATCTTCTTCCATGTTACGTTTTGGATTCCTACTCCTCAGTTCTTTGATGGCCCACAAGAATTCGGTTGCAATAACACATTGACCAAGCGATGTTTTCCCCCATTTTGATTCATGCTGTTTATCATTTACTTGAAGCCCCTGTTTTTTTGGAGATGATGATAGCGAGTCCACATCGTTTAATAGCATGATGCTCACCATCTCAAGATCCTGCATCCAAAACTGAACAGTTGACATGTAGCGACGTAGACACGAGATTAGTGATAATAATTTTGCAACCTTCATTTCATTATCCGAGGCGACGCACTTCATGACTGGATTGTAAAAGTACAATTTGAAACGTTTCGACAAATTAACCAACATCTCTGTTAAGGCTGGAATGATGGGCGGGTATGTTTCCGTTAATCGCTTGAATAAACTCGGCAATGTTTTTCTTGCAATCTCTTCTCCCATTTTGTCATCGATATGGAATACAAGGTTTTGATAAATACACGCTACTCGCTCACCATTTGAATCCTGATGCATTTCTGCTGTTTCCTGTAGAATAATATCCTTGTAACCTGAGTTCCAAAATTCTAAAATATATCCCTTTAGTGTAAGTATCATGGTCTGTGTCATCCCATTTCTTGGTAAGTCGCTGTTAAAAATACTGGACTGATCTGATTCCTCAACAGATAACTTTGGACTAATATTAGGTGACGAATGAGCGCTAACGTTGGATTTTTTCGGACTCTCTTCTAAACTACATATAGATAAAAGGCAAAGTAACATGGTTACCACATTGTACGCGATTTTTTTCTGGGCTAGATCTGTATCTCTCTCTGCAAGCAAATGTCTAAGCTTACTTGGAGACAGTTTTTCGACAATCAATGGCAACAGTAATGAGGCAGTTGATGTTTTTGATCGTAAATCATCTAATGTTGCATTTACAAAGGATTCACAGGCTTATATAGATAAAATTAGAAGTTAAATAAAAGAGCATCAACTACATATATATACTAGACCATACCCAACTCTGATAACAGAAATATAATTTTTAAATACGCCGGTCTTGTATCTTCCTCTGGTTCCATCCAGTAACGAGGAAATAACTCTTCCATTACCAATATGTCCCTTGCTCTTTCAATCCAATTATTTTCAATTAGCTCAACCATACCATTATAAGGATCTGTTTGACTGAGTGCTCCTCCCATTAGACTTTTACAAAGAGCTTCAACAAGACACAAATGGGCAACAGTGATAGGTATCTTACCGTATCCTGCTTTGATATAATAACCATCCCATTCCCTTCCTTTCAGCGGCAATAGTCGACCTTCTGATATACTATCCAACAGCCTTATGATACCAGTACGTAAATAGATTATTTTCTTTCGTCCTTGATCTTTGTGGGTTGTTAATTGAGCCAAGGCATTTGTCAGATTATATACAAGTGACTGGAATGCAAGTGGAGATGACAATAATGAGTCTTCAATCTCTGAACATCCGAGGAGCAAATCATCAACGATAGAAAACACCCTCAGCTAGATTATTACCCTTAGCAAACCTCTTCGTTTTCTTTTATGTGTTTACTTTTCTTAATAAAAATATCATACCTTGATCTTCAAGCTACCTGATGCCAACAGACGAGAACAAAAAATAATCCTTTCAAAGTTTTCCTGATTCAGAGAAAAAAAAATAAGGTACAGTTTCAAGCTTTTTGTTTTTTTTTACTTCTGTTTAGAACTTACCGTTGGATCGGATAAAGTGAATCTGTTTCTAATATAATCGAAAACGTCTAATGCATGTAAACACTCCATCTCTTTTTCCAGTATATTAATAGTGAATTGGTTAGTAAGATATCACCAACATAATCAATTGCTAATTATTACCATCAATATGCACTCTATCGAACGGTATACTTAAAATGGCCAACAGCTCGCCCGGAAAAGGCAATTCAAGAGCAAATCTGTGTTTTACGATTGTATTCATCATCCTCGCCAATGTCATATGAATATGGAATTCATCATTAGGAAATATCTCGTAGATTGTCTCTGATGTAGGCGTTGCATTTCCATTAAATATATCGGTTAGTGACTGTCTCAATGGTCTTTTGCTTTGGTCATCTATATAACCATTTGGTGTTACATGCGGATCTGTAAAACAACCATGCTGCGATTTTGCATAAAATTCCTGTAATAACTTTCCTAAGTCGTTTTCGAGACTGTATATATCTTCTTGTGTGGGCGTGGGTGCACGGAGGCTGCTCCCTCCGAGAGAGCGGAAACTTCGGAAGAAATGCGTCATGCTGGCGGCTTGTCCGGTGACTGATTTTGTTAATGTCATGTCATTGTCTAATGTGAGATTTGATCGCATGAATGGATGAATGAAAGGTCTACGCTGTGCTGCATTGGGTATAGTTAAATTTTTATAAGAGGTTTCCATGGAAACTGTTCGTCTGTGTGTTTTGCGACCTTTACTACCGTCAGTGTTGTCTTTTGAAATGGGATTGTCCTGAGTCATCACTAATGAGCTCAGACTCAATCGTCTAGCTCTACTACTATCCATTTTCCTAGTAGTATTAATATTGAGCAAAATAAAATAAAAAAAGGATAAAAGGAAGAAGAAAATGAGAAACAAATATATTACATTTTTTTTCTCAACATATTATTATTTGCGCGTTTGTTTCAAGGAATAAAACCTAAAAAATAGCAAACAAGAAGAGGCTATTAGAGTATAACTAGTAATATAAGCTCGATGTAGGAACGAATATATCCATGCATTCATACAGATATTTTTCATCAATCGCCCTCATGAGCCATCATTATAACCAATATTTATATACACTTTGTTGCCTATTTCGTTTTTGAGAGAAATTTAACTTGTGTACATCTCCGTTTCAAACGTTTGCGTTGTTAATAATAGATGAGTAATATTCAAACTTTTAAGCTGCAATACTTATAGAGTATACTATTACTATGATTAAGAATGGATAATTTTTTACTGAGTGCATCACTTGCTCATGTTAAGTAGATGTTTGTGAAACTTCAATTATTTTTGTTTTTTTTTGTATTTAAGTGAAGACTTTATTGCTCATCAATTATTTTTGTTTGTTTATTCTGACCCACCATTGTTCTAGTTAAAGTTAAAGTTATTGTGATTATACAGCCAAGATTTTCTTTTTATGTTACCAAATAGAGTGACCTTATACAACTTTACTTTTGAAATCAAAATGCTGCAATTAACGATTACTCTTGTTATTGTTAAAACGCACAATATTAATAGCATTTTTGATAATCTGTGATTGTGTTCAAAGGATATGTTAAGCTTGAGCCAGAAAAAAAAAGGAATCATGAGTAAATTTAATAAGCTAACTTATAATAGAATTCTACCAATAAAGGCTCCCAAGAACAAACAATAGATATTCTACCTTCTAAAAATGGCACAATAAGCGGCACATGAACAGAGGCTAAAGTGTATTTTTCTTTTGGTGATTTGTTTGTTAAAGTCTGAGCCTCTTTATTCGCTGTTAAAAAAAAGAATTGACTTCGAATAATCCAAGCCAGGCCTCAATAGAAAAACAAGAAAATATCATCATATTTGGTAAAAAAAAGTGCAAATCACAAAACTATAAAAGAGTTGACTTTTGCCATTGTCAACGTTTTCATTATATAACATTTTAACCTATTACAATGTATTTCAACATTATAGTTCTCTTTACCCTTTTATTCTTGTCCATAACATTGGTGTCTGCTGTACCAATTGGGTTCGAGATTCCCAAGGAATTCCAGCCAAAGCCAACTGTAAGATTCAGGGTTCCCAAGGGTTTTAAACCAAAGCCAACTGGACGTCCACATTCACGAGAAAGAATTGATTTCCCCTAAAGCCCGGAAATCCCAGGTATGGACCGCTATAAAAAATACCTCAAGTGTTAATACGGCCCTTTCTACAAGTTTTCATTATCAAATCCATTCAAACACAATAAATTTTACCTTTTTCCACAAAAACTTTAATATTCATTTTGTGTATTCACTTAAAATATATCATTTAATGAGCAAAACAAAACGTTTTGTCAAATAAGTATAGCTGTTACTGATCTTATCAAGCAAAAATGATGATGAAAATACAGATGTTTAGTTTTAATATGTCTTTTTTTTAAAAAAAAAAAGTAATACATGAAGTATTCCGATCCATTTGATACCTTATTCAAAAAGAGAAGGAGAGAACTTGATATTACTTGAGAACAGCAGGCTAAGTTCTATACCTAGATATTCTACTTCACTTTTTTTATATAGTACTTTATGAGAATAATGCATATAAGGTAAAGGTCAACTTGGAAGAAATGTTTTAAACAATTATTGATGGAGTACCGCTGTGGGAATAAATAATGAGCAGTTTATTTGAGTGCATTATTTATTAGGTTCTTCATATTTCAGTAAATATGCTATTGCTAATTAAAGTATTCAGTAAGCAAAAACTATCGCTTAAACGAAGTGTATGAATTATTGAATCATTTAATTAAATGATACAATAAATCAATTAACTAAAATCGCGCCTCAAATAATATGAGTAAATAGGCAATCCACGGCATGGTCTAATACAATATACAAGTGTGTCCTAAAACATTACCAACAACTGTTCCAGAAGAGAAGTTAAACATTTCTGTAAAAGATTTGGGGGCTTCGTCATGATGGCTTGAGTAACTTTAATAAGTGAATGTGGCTATTACCAATGAAGGTTGTGCCAATGAAGAGAAACTAATATGTTGTTTTCTGATAAGTAACACTAGTGTAGTGGCTCTGCTTTGTTTTTTTCTGTTGATGCCTGAATCGAGTCATACAAATCAAGCCTAAATCTATTTTTAACAGCTCGATATTGTGGCTCAGACAATAGAAATATGCTATACTCACTATGGTGCGGCTTTAGACAACAAACATGCAAATCACAAAACCTTGAAAAAAAAAAGTAGAAAAAGATCTGCTTTTGCCACTCTCCAACCGATAAGTTGCGTTTCACACAGGTATATGCTCGCCCACATGCCAATCCAAACGTTCCAAACGTTTCAACTGTCGCATTTCCGGGCGTCCCTACAAGTGCTAGTTAGTCACCTATGTTTCTTTCCTTTAGACGAAGCCCTTCTTTGTTAAAGTATATTATAGAAGTGTATTTTTGTCTTTTTTTTCTCTACCAAACCTATTTCATGGACAATGAAATTTTGCCTTTTTTTTAAAAAATAAACATATTAGATGAAAATATTTTTTTGCTACAACTCTTTATATTTCAATTCAAGATGTAAATTTCAAAGATACATCTTATTTTGTTTAAATACATACAGACTTATTTTTTTTTTTTGCATTCAACTTGGATATATGAAAGAGGAAAGCAGCACACTACCACAATTACTTTTTGATGTATCGTAAGGCTCCTTATTTTATCCATTATGCAATAAGCATAGATTTCCTGTAAATCAATTATACTCTGATTCAAAACACATGGTCATTTTTTGTAAAACACACACACACACACACACACACA
>VCJJ01001824.1:46572-67969 GCA_024139415.1 Backusella tarrabulga
GTGTTTCAATTACGTGAGATGTAGAAAAAAACATTTTTTTTTCTTGGAAAATTCCATCGGAATTCGTTTTGATTCCAAGAAAATCATGCATTCAACAATGAAAGAGCAAAATAGTTTTTATTATTATTATTATTAACATCTAAAGTTGCATCTATGTTGCAGGTGAATAGAACATATCTAAATCAAATTTCCCCGCAATATCCAATAAATCCTCATTCAACCTCTTTCGGGTATAACGCTCAATAAAGCTCCTTGAATACCATGTGTTGAAACAGCAGATGCTTGCCCTATAGTACTCTTCGTGACAGACCGGTAAGCAGCTTGAGATGTCACAAAATGCAAGTCCAATCGCGCCATCGTCTTTTGAGACATAACTCGAAAAACCGTTTCGATACTTCTTCCATAGACTCACAAGAGATTGCGCCTTGGGCGTGGAAATGTAATCCGGGTGCACATGCAGCGATACCGTGATGCTCATACCCGGGTAGACATCGATCGAACACTTGTGATCAAACTCGATATCAATCTCTAGCTTTTTATAATCGGATATATATTCGAAATGTCCGTCTCTGACAACACAGCACACCAAGGTGGGTTCCTTAGGTAGCGGTAGCCTGATATCCTGTACACCACGAACGTGCACATTGAGTTGCCCTTGCTTTTGCTCGCGTTTATGATAGTTCCCGGGCGGTATCTCCAATACAGGCCTGGTAGGAGGAGGAGGTGGATAGAAATCCGAAATGTTGTCGGGCTGTTTTTTATCTGGTGGTTCTGGTGTGTAGAAGATGGCATCCATCGTTTTGATAGAACTACTGCTTCTAGCGCTACTTGTGCTGGATAAAAGGTCTTCTGTCGAGAGCAAACCAGCATTGAGGTCTGTGCTTGATCGATACATACCTCCCTTTTCACCGGCTCTTCTGATAGAACTGGAACGGATCATTAATGCCATGTCTTCATCGGTAATATCCAAAGTGTTTCTGAATTCACGTAAATCTTCCTCTTCCTCATTTTCTGCTGCTTTTTCATCATGTTCCGTTTCCTCTGTTGCTACTGGCTCATTTATACTGCGTTGTTCCATATCTGAATACTCTTGTTCTTCTTCAATGTGTATCTCGAAAAGCGTATCCTCCATGTTACATCTAGACTTGCTTGGATCATCCTCCAAATTAGACGACCACAAGATGAGGCTGGTTGTCCATTTAGCTTTTTGACTTCCATCACTTTGCTTTCTTGAATCGATGCCATCATAGTCAATACAGAAACTGGGTGTAGGCGAAGACAAGACAACTGGACGTGAAGATAGAAGTGTAGCTACGTCTTGTTCTAACTCTTGATGAATGATGACTTGAGGATGTGTCTCTATAAACTCCTCCTTGATTAAACACTTTTCAGTCGCAGAATGGAAAGATTCAGCATCAGAGTCGTCTTGATTATCATCCGAGGAAATTTCGGCACCACTAGATGAGCCTTTAGTTTCTTCAAGCAAAAGATTGATTTCATCTTCTATTATTTTTGTTTCACGCAAGACTTTTCTACACATTTCGATATCCAAAGTATCGACATGATCTGCTTCAGTGGGTGTATACTCACCTAGTACGTATTCGGTTGTCGAAAGATGATGATCAGAGACCAGTGGCTCGACGGGTGTACTGGAATTCATGTCTTTAATTTCGGTGTTTATAATAATGTCTTTTTCCAACGACAACAACAACACCTCCTCCTCTGCAGTAGGGCTGTTATCCATCGCATAAAGTGCTACTGTATTTTCAATTTCCGATTGAGGTTCTTCAACAGTGATGGGAGCTCTGGTCGAGTAGAGTTCGGCAATGATGTGTTCATCGGTCAAATCTGCCAACCCAAGGCCATTCAACTGCAGTCGTAGTGTACTTGATGATACCAAGTTGTTCTTTTTCAAGGCAGAAATAATAACAGAATCGCGCCTTGAAGCCTTAACATGCCTATCAATGGGATGAAACGACAGTCGACGACGATGCATGGCTTGGTGGTGTAGCTGTGGTACAGGGGCATCATGTTTTTCGAATTGCTTCAGATTGTTCTTTACCGCAGATTTCTTTTGTAATCGAGTAACCTCCTCTATATGTGTATGCACCTTTCTTTCCTCCTGTGCTTCCGTTGTCAAAAACTTTTTTGCTTCCTTTACATAACCTGTACAAAAATAGTGTGAATTGAAGGCTGGTCTGCTTATTAGCTTGTTCTTTTTTGATTCTTCAACAGGGTCCCGTAGCATCTTGAACTTTTGTAATGCGGTGTTTGTACCTGAATTTTGCCGTTGCTGTTCTTTTTTTTGCTCGTAAAATGAGAGCCCATCCAAAATAGCTTGGTTTGATGCCACATGACATGGTGAAAATCCAAGGTTGTTCTTTATAGATGTGCATACGTCTTTTTTCAAAAGTAAATACAATACATCCAATTGTCCCGTGAAGCAAACGAGATGCAGTGTTGAATTGTTACAGTCGCCCCAATAGTGTGTGTTGAGGTCCTCTACTGTTGCTTGCTATATATAATGAACTTTTTAGTGATTATAAAATAATTGGATTTGTTATTCAGCATACTTCTATTAGATATGATATGATGTTGTACTTTTCTTCTCGGTTTTCTGATTGGTGATACTGAATGATGCAGTACTGAAGAGCTGAAAGAGGCTGAACTGAGCTTCCCAATCTGAGAGATTGAATTAGATCTATATAAAACTCGTTATCATAATCAAGGGTATAAGGCAACTGTGCCCACAACAGTTGTGGATCGAAATTTAAAAGTATTTTGATATTTTCAAGCTGATGACGAACAATAGCGTCTGTCCACTCGGATAAAAAGTTTGGTGATTGAATAAGAGGTATCATATATGATGTATTTATTTTACAAAAAAGAAAAAAGAAAAGAGAGAGAGAAAATAAGAAGAAGAGTCAACCTGGTTTTTTTTAATAATAAGAATAATAAAAGACAAAGAAAAGATATGAAATGGCAGAGAGGGGTGTCTGTTGTCCAAGTTTTTTTTATTGAAACTCCATCTTGGCAGTTGCAGAAAAGTCTATTCGCCCATATTAAAATCCCCGCTACTGGATAGTGTCTCTTATCCTCTTGTTATGAGTTCCTGCATTTTTTCAAGACAGACAAGCTTATGAGTGGCTAAAAACAAAGATCGTAAACTGCATTTGGAAAGAGGATCATCTTCTAAAAAGAAATGTAAGCTTTCATTTTTACCGAGTTTTAATTAGAAATTGCTTTATAAGTACAACAGTTGAAGGTTATTTTCTTTCCCCCTTCTAACATTTTTATTATTAAGCAGTAAAGAGAGTGCAAGCCCATGATGTCTAGATACAAAGAGCGTATTATTAGTATTTGGTTTTCTTATGTTTACTAAATTGGCTGTTCTTTTCTCTACTTTGCTCTTCTTTTTACTTGTTTTAAATTGCCCTTAAATATAATAATTGCTTTAGCTTCAATTTACACACAAACCCTTCTTTTCCTGTAGAAACGGAGATCAAATTAGTTTGACAATAGGCACTTCCGTTCGTTCTCCAGTAAGTCAATCGTCATCAATGTCATCATCAATTTAAAGGTTAACGAAAAATCTCTAGAAAGTCGAAAAGAGCTTTAAGACTTGATAATGCACAGAGTGGTTTCAGCTATACTCTTATTCCTCAGCATTAAATTAGAATACTTTTTAGCTTTCATGCTAGTTAACCCTTTCTCTTTCTCTTTTTTTTTTGAAAATAATTTGGTTATTGGATTTCTTTTTGTCTAAATTGATTTTTTCTAATATTTTTGCCTAAAATAGATCCTTTTTAGGGAGAAAACAAAAAAGAATAGATGGGGGAGAAAATACAATTACATTCAAAAAATGGTATGACCTACGCCACCCAAAACCATATCCCGGGTTTTGTTCTTCATTCATGTGAAGCATATATAAATATATATGTAATTGAAAAAAAAAAGACTAAAAAAAACAAAAAATCGAGGTTTGAATATATCTCCAAAAACTTTAAATAGTTCAACCTCTTTTCGTCAGTGAATTCATGTACCAATCAAATCAATTTCTTTGTTGCAACAGCAAAAAGATGTCCTAACAATAAAATAATAAAAAGAGAAAGATTCTGCATATACCGTTTAACATGCATGTTTGAGACACGTTGTTGTTGTGAAAGTAATGAAAAATAGTTGCACAAAAGAGTTAAATGATATATTTTTAATTAAATTTAAGAGAGAATGAGCTCCTTGGCTGTTTTCATATTATTTTCTTTTTCTTTCTCTTTTTTTTTCAATGGTTATATTTATTAGGTTAGATAGGTCTGACAAAAGGTATAGTTCGAGCTTTCCTTTGATATGATTTGTATTGTTCTTAGAGAAGAAAAAGAAAATGATAGGGTTTTGCTTAGCCTGAATGATAACGTGAGCTCTATTTAATATAAAATTTTCCTTTTATGAAGTTAAGTGAACCAAAAAAAGCTTAATATACAAAAAGGATCTACCTCCTCTAAAATGGCCTAAGCTTGCATCATAGAAGCCCGACGCTGATTGGTATTAAAATCAGAATGAGAGAGCTGCGCATATTTTCTTAATATTAAATGAAAAAAAAAAAGTAAAAGAAAACATGGACAGATAGTTTATATACGATACCTTAATGTAAATAAATTGCACTGATATTGTAGCATGAAATATGCAGTGAATATAAAACGAAAGATGAATCAAGTTTATTCAGTCGATCAGATTGTTTGATGGGCACAAAAATCCACAATTGAAAATACCTGCTACTTTTAACACGATGTAAATGTAATATAGGTAATTTATTATAAAACCAACAATGAATAGAAGGCAAAAATAAAAAGCTGCATATGTATTAAACCATAATTGCATTTTCATATATATGTATGTATTTCATTGTTGATCGCCTTTATTTTTCTTTATGATTAAAACGGCAGATACTATATTATCGGTGACAAAATGTCAAATTAACAGCGTTTATTCTGATTACTGTAATTATTTCAGTGCATTACCCCTGCATCCCCTACTTTTTTTTTCTATTTCTTTACTTCGTGAATAGACTACCCCTTCGAGTTAGTGAAAAGCATCATTTGATCCCACGATATCTTTTTACCCCTTCCTCTTTTTTCTTTCACAATGATCGCTCCTAAAAAGAAATCATTTGAGACCGGAATATATAAAAGTAACTATTTGATCTCTCCCTCTATTTGATTTTTTTTTCTTTTTCACTTATTTATTAGACTTCTCCCTCATTGTTTATTATTATAGTCATATCACTCTTTTGAAATCCTACAATCCTTTATATATAAATATTTATATTTTAATATCTTAATCAATTTGTATCCTATCTTCTTTACTATTACCATTATTACTTTCAACTACTATGAGCTTGTACGATATATGCTACGTTAATAACACTGCAGAGCAGGAAAGATTAAAAGTACAACAAAAACAGATACAAAAAGCACTGCAGGAATTATCGGTGTCTACAAAAATACAGGAAAAAGAGGAAAAAGAAAAATTGATAACAAGGCAATACATTACAAAAGCGCCGCTCTCTTCAAGGTTCGAATTATGGATGTCTTCTATGGATTGTTTAATTGGCGATGAGTCTCGACCTTATTCACCTTATTACGACGCCACTGTCGCTCCATCAAATAGTTCCGCTACATCAGTTATGGATGATATTGCATCTTCTTTTCATTCAAATTTATTACGCCAGAGAACTCCCTCGATGGTATCTTCCGCATCTCTAACTTCAAACAACAGCTCTCAAAACACAAGTCATGAATACATGGAAGAAGCATATCAGTACACGTCTGTTCTAGATGTATCCGAAAGGTGAGTAATAAATAGAATTGGAAAAAGGGAGTTTTAGAGTTTGTTTTTGTTTGTGTGTGTGTACCTGTGTGTTTAAAAAAAGGAGTTGAGGTGGGATAAATCAAATTAACGAAAATAAGTCTTACTAATAAGTATTTCAATTTAGAGATGCATATGGGTTTAAAAGACCTATACAATGGGTTTCTACCAAACACCTGAACGAGGTTAATAAAAAATATAACATAATACTTGAAAAGCAAGCAAAGAAATGGAAAAAAATGCTAGAAAGTAGCAAGTCAAAATTTCCACCCATGTGTCCACAGTGTAAGCAGTTTAGCCACGCATTTTGAAAATAATATATGAATTAATTTATATTTGATAAAAAAAAGTAACTAGTTATGCTAGAAAAGGAATCCCTCAGGATTTAAGAGCAAAGGTTTGTATTATTATTTTTTCTTTACTTTATCAAAAGTATTAATTTTAAAAAATGATAATAAATACTAATCCAGTTTAACTTTAGGCATGGCTTCATTATAGTGGGGCTCAAGCCAAGTTAGAATCCAACTCTGGGGTTTATACCTCTTATTTGGAAAAAGCAAAGGAGGTAGGAGAACTCAACAGGTTTACAGAATCAATCAGAAAAGGTAAAAATTTATTTCGAAAATAGATTAAAAAATAGATTATTTATTTATTTATTTCTATCATTTAAAAAAAAAAAAAAAGATCTTCACCGCACTTTTCCAGACAATTCTTTTTACTCCTGTGATATTCATTGTGAAGATGGCACTGTCATCATGTCACCCGAATCAAATCCAAAATTACAAAAACTTCAGCGAATTTTACTTGCATTCAGTGTTCACTCTCCTGACATTGGACACTGTCAATCATTCAATGCTATAGCAGGTTTTTTGCTTTTAATTTTCGAGGAAGAGGAGCAGGTCTTTTGGATGCTAGTTACCATTGTGCATGAATATTTTCCTCCAGAAATCTTCAATGAGACTGCACATGAGAGTAGCTTAGAACAAACGGTACTGATGATGCTTATATATGAAAAGATGCCTGGCTTATGGTCAAAAATTTCAAGTAAAAGATGTTTTTGGGAATGTGAACAGAAAGGAAATCTACCATCAATTACGTTTGTAACAAGCCATTGGCTTTCAAATATGTATCTCAATATTCTTCCTGTTGAAACTGTCTTACGGGTTTGGGATTGTTTTTTCGTGTAAGTAAAATTAAACACCAAACTACAGGCATACTAAAAAGCAATATATAGTGAAGGATTTCAAGTTCTATATCAAACTGCATTGACAATAATTAAATTAAGCGAACCAAGTATTTGGAAGGTTAATGATACCGTTGATATATTACAAATATTGCAGAAAATGCCTAACCGATTTATTGACTGTCATCAATTTATGGAGGTAATATATAGATTGCCTGTACATTTCCCCCTTATGCTTACTTTATTTATCTTTAATTAGTCTATTTTCTCCTCTAATGGTGTTGCAAATGATTTTGATATACAAGACATAAATCGCAAACGAGATCTGTTTCGCAGTCGCAAGGAACAATGAAGACAATGACTCTAGGTCATCCAATTATAAGCGAACCCTTCCTTTTCATTACTGCTAAAAAAAAGAAAACCCTAATTTAATATAAACTTTCATGTGCAGCTGTGTATGTAAACATATTTATACTTTAATTATATCCGCTCCTTTATTTTATAAATTAAAATCAGTAACCTTGGAGTAATAAGCAATTATACCATCTTAATACTTATTTTTCTTTATTAAACTTTATATAAAGTTTATACCATCATCATCAATATATTTGTTTTAAGAATAGACCCTTATTTAATCCCTGTTTTTCATTTTATATATATCAATTTGTAAAAATATGATCCAATTACTATTTTTTGTGTGAGTGAGATGGAACAAGATAGACTTAAAAAAAAAAACTTGAGCCTTTCAAAAAATAAACTATGGTAGTTAAGTTGGCCTTTAGGTTCACTACTCCTCCACTTTTATAGGTTCATTATGCTAACATTGAAAAAGTAACAGATCACAAGTCGTTTAAATACAGTTCATACATCACTGAGTACAAGTACACACGTGTCTATCTGTAAATGTCAAGATTCCATTTCACAGATTATTTATTTGATTAAAATATGTTCTTTGATTTCACTATTACCAGGAGATTCTCTTATATTTCCATTATTTACCTACAGCTAAGAATTGACGAAATGCTAAACAAGAGAGTGAATTACATGATAAATTAGTAGCTATTTACTATTTGAGATATCATAATGAGAGAAACTAACTGACGTTCTTTCTGAATGAATGAATGTTTAACAAGTGATAATACATTTTATTCTGTCTAACTTGGTACCTTTTTTTTCTATTTCCTCTGTTTTATAATCGCAATATGTTCTATTTAGTAGAGAAGTAAACTTGTACTTTCTTCAAGTAATATTAGGTACTAATTTAGTAATTTTGAAATTAATGAGTATGACCTTCTTGATTGTACTAATTGTTTGATTACAGTTCATTAAAAACCGTATAATTCACCTATCTGCAAATGAATTAAGCTTTGGTGGAATTTATTGGTGATGTTGATCCTTCGTATTGTTCGCTATATTCGTAAGCCAGCTGGCTGTGCAATAGCCAAATATTGATTAGCAAGTAAATCAATAGTCTCCATGCACAAAATACAAACCTTTTTTTGCGCAGTGTTACTTTTTCTATTGTATTAAAGTAGGTTGCCACTGGATATACCAGTGTTACAATGATTCTATTTAGTTGCTTTCTCCGTTTGATTGGATTTTCTTAGCTCTGACTTAAGAAATGTACCATTTGGTTACTTTTTGGTAACATGTACTTTTTTGAAAAAAAAATTGATCTGTTTTACACGATTAGTATGTAATATATCGAATTATAAAATAAAATCGACAACAACTGTAGGTAGAATAATTTGTTTGCTTATATAATAAAGCCTTAAATATATATTTAATTATAGGTACAAAACTCAAGATTTTTTCAATAATTATCCAAGTTATGGTTTTGTAAAACGAGCTTCTATTCTAAATAGATGGTATTCCTGGTACAGGTCTGATATGATTTACACAAAGTATTTTTTTCTTTGCTATTTTGGTGGTCAAATTCATCTAAACCTGAAACGTCAAGCATTATTTATATCCACGAGTACCAAATAGTAGTTGATAATAAATTTAATTTTAAGGACAAAAGGCAAAAAAAGTTATACATTACATGATGTTTATAGTGTAAAACTAGCATTGGCATTATGTCTCATTGCTATTACCACATTAAGATATACATAAAGACCCTGTTGGTGTTATCAGAAATGTTATTTATACATACCTATCCTATTCCGTGTCACTTCCCAATAAACTCGTTTAGAATAACGTAACTCATGTGACATAAAAACGAAAGTTCGATTATGTCCTAATAAAAAAAAATGGGTATCTTTTACTAAATTTAATATACAAGAAATAGTTGGTGGAACTTTTTGGAAATTTTCTCTCATCCGGGTGACTTGGATTGGAAATTTGTGTATTTCTGCACCTTTCTGATAACAATAGTCATGGTGTAACGTCTTTTAGGTAAGTCTCGATGAATGGCTACTTACTAAATCATTTAGTTAGTACAAAAAGAACCTTTGATTTATTGGATTTCTTTTATGTCTTTTACTTGTGATTTATTCTTCATAGTATTTGGTATATGTATATATTATAAAGCATGTTTACTTAATATTGTTTGTGAGAAATTAATGGAACACATTTATTTAGATCTCTCCATGTTACCTCAAGTTCCTGAATGTGAAACGACCACTAAATCTATTTATGGAAGAAATTGACAGTCCTGTTTGATATCCAAAACCTGCGTTTCCTCATTTTATTAGTTCGCTATGTTGATAAGAGTCTAAATAAACTAGATCAAAAAAAGAGAACGCTCCACAAAACTCCATTTGAGGTGTTTAATTTTCTGCATTACGAAAAACTCGTACATGATTATGTTGAAGAGATCGTTAAAGATGAGATATTCAAAGTACAATTTTCTATCTTCTAAATACTTGTTCTTTAAATCGACTCTATCAATACGATAGAGATCATATTATTAAATTTCATATCAAAAGCAACTTGATAATTTATGATTGGATGATCTAAAGTTTATTACTTTTTCAGGCAAAAAATTAATAAAAAATAATTAAGTAACAAGACATAACAAGTTTGGTATATTGATAAAATGGGGCATAGAGTAATAATAAAAAATATGAGATTAAGAAAGGTATTATATCTATATACAATATTAGAAGATGTGGATGAAAAAGTAAAATTAAGATGATAAATGAAACTGTAGATATTTGTCTAGGTGTTATACAGCATTATTACTATGGACAATCAGTTTATCTTGAAGATGTCTCACGAAGTGAACGAGTACGGGGAGTTAAATCTGAGGAAGCACCAGAATTCTTTGGTGCACACATTAAAGGAAGACGCTTACGAGGAAGCTCTACAACGATTCTCTTACGCTTTGTATTTTCACAGCACATTGAATCACAGTACCAGGACTCCTTGGAGGCAATAAATTCCTCAGTGAGCTCACTGCCTTCAGGTAAGCACTTTTGATGATAAGCTTTAGGACAACCTTCACAACGGATCAAGACGTTTCCTTCCCATGAATCCTTTTGGTGACAGATAGTACAATATAATTGAAGAACTGGGCGGTCTCTGTCATCAATAGACTCTTTTGTAAATCCAGTAAGGTCAAGACGGGGAAGCTTACAAGCAAATCCATAACCCTTGTAATCACATCCATGCTTACTATAAATAATAATAGTGTTAGCTACCAGAACTGTATTAGAAAACTAATTAATATACATACTTGCAGAGTGTGCGCTTTCCCCATGGACCAGGACGCCAGTTGACGCCTTCTGTAGTTCCACAATAGCGACACCAGTCAATATTGGCCTTTGTCAATTTTTGATAAATAGTGGGTTGTGCAGTGGGCCGAGGTGGTGCCTTGGGAAGGTTTTCACTGGGCTCTTGTACTGACTGAGTGCTTTCTTCTGTTGGTTTTGTGACTGCGGTGGAAGATGTTTTGGTGAGCTTTTTATATTTTTTAGGCAAAGGTGTAGGTGCTTCAAAGGCATCTTCATCTTCACTTGCAGAGTCGAAATAAACGTGTTGCTTCTCAGGAATCTCTTCCCATGAACCTGTGGATGAGGAATCATCGTCAGAATCAAAGACAGAACCTAATTGAAACTCAGGAGCGGCATTCATATTAACTGAGCTATCACAAGCAAATCGGTTGTGTTCCAAGCTATCAAGCGCGAATGATCTAGTTCAAAATAAATAAGCTTCCACCACTTTAACTTTATATCAGCTGTATTTAATTACCTTTCGCTGTCACTATCAGAGGAATCCTCTCCAGACGCATCTTCAAAAGAATCATCACCTCTAAAAATCGACTTCTTTTTCATGGGTGGTGATAATGGAGGGGTGGATGAAATTGTAGATCGATGCTCTCTCAAACGGCTGGTGTTATTTGTGCGTTGCTTCTTCTTCATTCGATCTTGTAAAACTGAATCGGAACAACGGCGTTTGTTTTGCATACTGTGGTGAGGAGCATAATCTTGTTCTCCAACAGCTGGTGGTGTAGACAAGAAGTCATTTTGCTGACCAAGTTGGAATACAGTGTTTTCAAAATCTAATAAGGTAAATGAAGGCTTCTTTTTATGACCTGCTGCCATAATAACCTCTTCGTAAGAAGAAGTATTGGAGAGTGAGGTTGAGTTTGTTGTTGCTAAATCAAGACCAAAATCAAAAAGACAATCCTGATTTTCGTCCAAGAGAAAATCACTGGGTGTCTCAGGAGAAGTAGATACAGTACAGCTATCAGATTCGCTATCACTTGTAGCACAGACAGAATCAATGATAGAGGAGTAAGAGCCTGTGGGAGACAACTTTCTTCCACTGGTAACCATAGCAGGAGAAAAGAAAACGTCCTTTACAAGTTCCTTTTGCAAGTTTTGATCTGTTGTATCATAGGTGATCGTGGCGTTTTCTAACGTACGGTGGATAGGAAGCTGATGCATGACAGTATTAGAATGGGAAATTGTTTGGTGGTACTGATGAATTTAAGTTTATTTATCGGAGTACAGATGCATACAAAAAAAAAGACAGACGAGTTAGGTAAAATAGTAATAACAAAAAAAAATTAGGATAAAATCCAACTTACGCTTGGAATTGTATTAGTCGAGTTTCTATAGATTGGTTGCATTTGAGGATAATGGTTGCTTAATGAGGTAGCGTAACAAAGATTTGCGCTAGACTGACAAAAGTCCAAATAGTGCGATTGGATAGATGCTGTTGACATGGAAGGAACTACAATAGGAGAGGCTTCTGGAAGAGAAGAGTTCCAAGCTTCTTTATTTTGTCGGGATGCATTTTTGGCTGTGGTTGGAGTTCTATGATATGCAGGACGATACACAGAGTAATGTTTCTGTGACATATCGGTATATAGATCCTGGTGAGGGTAAGGTTTAATATTAGGCATATTACGGGAGAAGTTCATGTTTGTTAAAGTATTAAAAGAAAGGGTTTATTTATGTATGTATGAATGTATGATATTAAAGAAAGTCTATATTTGATGATTTAGCATCAATTTTTTGAAAGTAATAAGTATGAAAAAGAGAAAAGAAGGACAATCAGCAAATTGATATTGGTAATTTATATAGAAATCAAGTAAAATAAAAAAAAAGGGGGTACATAAAAAATTGGGGGGATGGGAGATCTTAGTTATTGGGAGTAAAATGTTAAAATAAGTAAGAGGGGCAAATGTATCACTGCGCGTGAACAGAATAGACGAGCCATTATTTAGTACTCAAACTTTATTTTATTACATTTGCTAAAATAACCAGTTCCGTATGCTTAGTCGATTGAAAAGTGGCGAATAGCATCGCTTCCTTGATTCGAGAACGTGCCACTCTTCTACTTTCCTAATTCTTTGTACAACGTTTCTTATTTGTCAGTGCTCATTCTCCGATTTGTACTCACTAGCGCAAGCAAGAAGAACAGACCAACAGAATGGTGAGATTTAAATGCAACTCTATGCAGTAAAAATAAGGAGATAAAGTTATTATTATTATTATTATTATTATGACAATTGTTAATTTTCTGGTAGGTGTTGCTAATTCTAGCACTTATTTTGGGAAGTATACGGCGGGCCTATTTCTACGCTATATTTGTATATCATTCGATAAGGTATTTGTCTCTCCTCGTCTGATTTTTTTTTTACCTTATCTGTAGTCAAAAATGCTGTTTATAGGGTTTAGCAATATTGGAGAAGGTAAAAGTTCTTCTTGAATTAGTGGAATGATGTGCTTTAATTGGTTCTTATTATTTCTATGATGACAATAGGTAGATCTCACCTTCACAAACCAAAACACCAGGGTCTGAAAAGAACGAACATTGTGTGCCCAATTACTGGTAAAAAAAAAGCTGGATAAGATAACTGGAATCAGTAAAAAGTATAATAAATATTAATATTATGAAGCATTTGATTCTAAGTCGACAGAAGATTACTTCTTGGGGCTCTTATAATTGTTTGTTTTGGTTGCTGTCAGATTTAATCCATGGACCCTATCATTCTGTTAAAAGATGAAAAACGTGGAATAGGGTGATGACTTTGAAATGGTAAGCTACCTACACTTACCAAAAAAGGGTCAAAGTTCTTTAATCCCAGGGCAATAGATCTTTTTTTTTAATAAGGCATGTACTAAATAATAATTTCTCATGATAACTTCTCCTCTCATCATTCAACGGAAGTTCAGCGTTTATGTTCCACAAAAGTTATTTTTGTAACTGTAAAATCCAATCCCGCCAGTTCCGTATTTGAATGTTATTTCCTATTCGTGAGATGACAATCATATATATGCACAATAATTTATGTTATACATAATTTCTATTTTAAGAATAGGTATTTGCTACAGTGTTTTTGTACGCCCTTTGCACTTTTTTTTATGAAGGAAGCTTAATATGATATCCTGTGTCTTTCAGTTCAGTTGTGTGATATTTTCTGCATTATATATTTGGTTTTTAAATGATACTTATATAAAAAATGCTTTTAAAAACAGCATGTACCATATGTGTTTCTTATTGACAACAATAGTGGTATAAATCATCGCATGAAAATAGACTTGTATGAATGTCAAATGAATGGGATTAAAAATATTAGGTAAAATATAGCAAAGAAAAAAAAACGTGCTAACGAATATGATAAGAACACTAAATTTAATGTATAGGGCAGAATGCAGCTTTTAAAAGCTAAATAATGCAAAAGATTGAGATACTTAAATTAAACAGACTTGTAATCATCGTACGAAAGCGTACTCATCCATTGTTATTCTATAAAAATATAGAATATATACTGGTAGCTACAAGAGACAAAAATCAATAATAACATAGTTGTCAAGATAGCCCTCCCCCTTTTTTTTCATTTCCTACACATATACTATTTTATTCATCCTGTCGTTTTTACATTGTAATAATAAACAGACGGTTTTAATAAATGATTTGAGGTGTTTCTTTTTTGGAATTTCATTAAAATATTAAAAACGCCCCTTTTACCACCTCGTGCTGTCCATTATAATTGTTGATTCTAAAATTATACTTTCAAGCATAGAAGTTAGAATCAGCTTTTTGACATATGCATTGTGTTTGTGGTAAAGGCTTGTATAGTTTAAAATATACGAAAGTTATCAGATTTGTGCTTGGTGCTCCTTTAGTATTGAAAAAAGCAATGGCAAGGCAATCCTAGTTTATCAAATTCCTATTACAAAAAAAAAGCAGGTCAAGATGAAAGTCCCTAAACATTTTTTGACAACTACAACACACTAAAATTAGTAAATCAGACTATTAAATGATTAAATTTATTATTTAACCTACCAAAATAAACAAACCAGGGTATAATGGTAGTATGTTAACACAACAACAATAGAGTTTCAAACAAGAATTCAAAAAATAAATTTAAACGCTAGTCATATTTTAATCTATTCCAACTCAAATCAAAGAAAAACCTTGTCTAAAAGTACTAGTTAAATTAAAAAGAGCTAGAAGTAGCATATGCTCACTATAACTCTAAATGCCCATATTTATTTCCCAAAAACAGTTTATGTTTCTATCAGAGATGATTGTAATTATATGCTTTACCATGCATCTCGTTTTTTAAAAAAAATAAACCTTTAGAATGCAAACAATAATTCTAACGGTACTTCATCGTGAGTTTCGGACTTCTATATATCAGATTACAGCTATTGTTCTCTACTCGTGCTTTTTTTTTGTGTTAAATAGATCCTGTTTGTCAAATACCACAATCTCTAGCATGAATTGAATTTTGCATTACACAGATAACGTAACTATTGTTGGTAGCTTTTAAAAGCCACTACAGTTTTTTTTTTTACCCGCTCCTCTAAGCCACCTTTACGGGAAACTACCACCGCGTATCTGGCATAACGTTATTTGAATAAACGTACCTAGAAAGTTAGGTTTTTTTTTAAAATCTTCATTGATAGGGTAGATTTATTATTACTGCTCTCATTTTTTGATAAAGTTCAAAGACAGAGTTTATTTTAAAGTGACAAGGTAATTGTTTAAAATAATATTGCAAGGTAATCGAATTCAAACTTTGCAAAGACGGGGCACTGTTTGCAGTAATGATGTACATTTCAACTTAAGCAGTTTCTTTTTTGGATAATTGACTCCAATCTATTTTTCCTTTCTTTAAAATTATAGGTTGGTTTGTCTTCCAAGTTAGAGTTTGTAGAAATTTAAACACAGTAACTTTAATCTAAACCTTTTATTAATGACCAAGGAAAGTTTGTTATCACCTCTTTTTTAGGATGGCGAGGGAAGTTTTTTTTTCTGGAAATAATCCTTTGAGAAAAATATCTCTGATTTTATCTCTTTTGTAACTAGGCTGGAGGACTGTAAGATTTATCGTTTTATCCCATCAGTTCTACTGAACTTTACTAAAGATGCTAACCACATATCATTTCTTGCTGATCTTTATCATCGTATTGTTAAAATAACGATTGGGCTTCAACATTACATAAAGTTTGTTATCTAACGCTTGTAAAATAAATCAATAAACCCTTTAGCGGTGTATCAACCTTCCCTTTTGTAAAACAATAGAAAACAGATCGCAATAGAGAGAAACTTCTCACCCAGCAAATATGTTTCTTATAACGCATAGCTTTTCTTTTAGATTCCCAGTGTAATTAGGGTGTTATTCAGGAGAACTCACTGCATGCTCAAAATCATATAATTATGTGCATGTTGATACGCCAAAGTGCTTTTTTATTTCTTTTCAATTGTTCTCAATTGCGAACTCAGACTTTGGCATACCATTTGTGCTATCTTGCAAATTACGCAGATTATCGGTGTAACCAAAACGGAGTCTAGAAAGTAAAAAGTAAAATGGACAAATCAGATTCAGTTGCGTTTTGAGTCAAGGATACCGTATGAGGGTTATGACGTTCATAAAAGATAAAAAAAGCAATATTAGTATCCAATTGAGTGGTATAAATATTGACTCAGGATATGAATACAATTAGTTGGTAGAGTTTCATTTGGTATATTATAATCAAAGTAATAAACAGTGGGCATCAAATAGAAGACGTGGTTTCAAAGAGATGTTTGATCTGCTTCTTATCCGGAAGGCTATTATGTGTGTGAAAAGCACCAATAGCTTTATTTATGTGACCATTTTAAACAAATAGAAAACTATTGCAAATGACAAGTATAATTTGAAGCACTTGAAGCTATTCGAACAAAACATATTTATCAGCTACATGTAAAGTGATATCTTTATTTACAAAAGTTGTATTAAAAAATTGCCTCTATTCCTGGCAGAAAGAAAGCAAAAGCAGCCTTTGAACAAGATAACCCGTCACAACATCCAGTCAATACTGGATATTCTCCAGTTTTGTGCAACATTAATCCTGTATTTTGGGAATTTTCATTCATTAGATTCAGGTCCCTTCCCATACCAAGACACTAGGATACTTTTTTTTGTACTCTGGTTTTTTTTTAGTTCCTTCATTCAGAAGGTTACAAAAGATTTCTTTGAAAAGATTGGTTTTAGAGTTATATATGTCATTTAAACTATCAACACTATGTTTATTTTGAACAATAAAATCCTGAACAACAACAAAAAACATTTCTAGAAACGTTTTATCTGTGAGGCATTTCAGTAGCATTGGTGATAAACATAAATGTCAAAAAGTCAAACAAACAATAGAACGAGAAAAAAAAATCAGAAAATATCATACGCCCCTGTGGGAAAATCACAGTTTTGGCAGAACGGCATTAACTTTTGTTGGAAAGTCGTGCAACGCTAAAGTGAAAACTTGGTCTGACATTCTTTTTTAAAAGTAAAAAGACTATTGCTGTGTGAAACATTGGGTGAGCTTTAATTACAAGGATATTCTAAAATAAACAAGCCATCCTGGTGAAAGATATCGCAATTCAACAAGGAGCCATCATGTGGGCATAGAAAGAGCCAAGACTTGTTCTATTGTATTGAGTAAGTATCTTTGAACTGAGTTCCTAAGCGTTCCTTTTTCTTTTTTCATGGCATTTTTGTGGTTTTATCTGACTTTTTTTTATGGCGATCCTTCTTCTCAGATCTATCTCGATATGAATTTTTTTGCTTTATCTATCAAGCCATCAATATGTAGTCTTTAAATCGTCTTCCACTAAAAATTCAGTACAAGTTCGAAACATACCTTAACTTTGATCAGCACAGTTACCATACTTATTTTACCTTTCTTCTTCAAAAATATTATTTTCTATGTATTATTTTACATAGACATTCATGTTCTACAGGAATATGATGAGCATTCATATATATATCTTGTTCCAGTAAGTGAGTTATTTACCCTAAAATCAAACGCTTTCAAATAGCCACATATAAGAATAAAACTACGCGAGTATCAGTAGAAACGTGCTGCTGTCGTGAGCGTGGTCATACTTGTATCAAATCAATTGAGCGTTCAATAACACATTGCCTTTGAGATGTTGCTTTGAATCATTTTGTTTTCGCTGCTGTAGCTAAAAGCGCTTTCACTATAGCTTTCTCTCTCTTTGTTTTAGTGTGGAAACAAATCCATCTAATAATATAGATTCAATCTATAATGGTCATCTTTAATAAACAAAAAAGGAATTATGCAGAAATTGAAGTCAAATTACCTTCAATTTATGGGAAATACTAGTTAGTGAACACGTTGGTTAAAATTAAATTGATATATATTCAATGTGAAGATCTCATCACTTTCAGTGTGATTCTCGATTGTGATTACATACCAAATTTTGTTGATGTTCTGTATAAAGCTCATTATTGAGACGAGAAATAGTAAAATCAATAGAGAGATGGTTTCTAGCTTTAAAAAAAAGCAAGTATTCACTGTAATCAATCGCTTTATTAAGACGAAAGTCAAAAAGAGGTCGTGGAAGAAAATTGTCACTTGGTTCAAAAAGACATTAGAAATGACATATGAAAAAGTTCTATTTCCTGATATAGTTTCCAAGGAATCTAGGAAAGTAAGAGTTGGTATTACACATTATTATAGGTTTCTAATCAAGCTGGGTTATCATTATTCTCGCCATCTTGAGATATAAAACCTAAAAACAAGTCAACACAAAATGCTTCCGATACCAATTTGCATTGTACGTAGCAGAGAATGACAAAATAGGCAATTGTGTATTTTTAAATAAATAAGCTTTTTCGCTATGCATTGATCACAATCACATTTCTAGTGAATATGGTAATAGAACACGCAGACATCTTTTTATGGAAATGAATATATATGTATATTTTTATGCTTGACTTTGCTTGGGAAATAGTATTCCTACTCTCTGTTATTCTGTAAGAAACAATCACGATAAAGGAATCATCCTATGTATTAGTGCTAGTTGCTTGAATACGTGGTTTGTTTATGTGTCTTGAAACTCGAAAAATATGTACGAAACCGTAAGGTCCCATATTTATATAAGAATGATGTCTAGATTGATACACTTTCTTATTTAATTTAAATGTCCATCACCATATAAATTAAGTAATATCTATCATTTAATGTTCAGATACATTCACATGAATGCTCATCCATGAATTCTTTTTGTTTTGGTTATAGACGTAAACACATATACAAACACCATAAAAGCTATTTCATTGTTGTTTTATTGATGATAAAAAATAAGTAAATACTAACTATCTTAATATATGTTCGAAACAAAGACTCTTGTTTCTAGCAAAACTGATTTCTCGAACATAGAAAAGGTGATACATCCCCAATGTTAAAGTACCACCATGGACATGAACACCCTCGTTGTACGACTTGATATTTTTCTTTCTTTTCTTTTTCAAAAAAAGAAGGAAAGATAACCGTGATTATAGTTATAGTTATGACGACAGACTGCTTCGAAGTAGATCAGGTTTCATTCAGTGATTTCATTACTTGGATAGGACAAAAAGAAAGGCATATTTACAGGGTTGGTTTTTCCGAGTCGATTAAATTTCCTTCTTTTTTCTTTTACCCTTCATAAACATAAAACACCACTGAAAGACAATTTCATTTTCTTCATACGTAAAGAGAGTGAGAGATAAACGAATCAGTATTCCAATAGCTATACATGGTTGTTTCTTTTGTAAAATAAATTAACCATTGTTTTTTTTTTTAATTTTGTTTTGAAGCATGATGATTTTCTTACCTATACTTTTATTATGTGTATTGACAGCTGTTCATGCTTATACTTTCAAAGTTTCATTATTAAAACCGTTACATTATAATCATGTTGACGTTACAATAGCTAGACGCGGATGCCGTTATATCATGAGTAGTGTGAATATAATTGGTGTTAATAATGGCACTTTTGTTAGTACTTCATGCGATTCTCTGATATATCCAGATGTCTCTGTGTATAGCTCTTCAAGATATGTTATCCAATACCTTATAACAAGCATCGGAGACAAGTATGATTGCAACATGATCGAACAGACCGAAGGGAATGTAGAATACATTTGCTATCTATCTGATACAAGAAAAACCAGAACGGTTACTACAACAACGACAAGAAGCGCGACAAGGACAACGGTATTTACAACTTTTATCACTGCAACAAAAACAAGAACAAAGAACATAACTACAACAGTTGCTGCACATACGGTTACGAGCGACTCAGGCAGCCGTAAGCTGAAGATTGGTGCCGAGTATAATGAACATCATTGTTTATCACAAGCTGGATGCATGGATAGCTGTGGAAGTAATATATGCAATGGACCAGCACAGGCTAGCTCTGCCAGTATTCCTTATGTTGCCGGGGTATTTAGGCAATGATAATACGAGAATATCCTGTTTTTGGTTGTGTAATTTAGTAATAAAGACATTTGTGTTGCTGTTAGCTTTGACAAGATGCTACTTGTTTACTTGAGAATCGATTTACATTTATAGACACAAAAATAGTATATAAAATATAACTCTTTCTTTCTTGAGATCATTCTATTCCTATGATGGAACTAATATAAATGAGTATATGGATCGTCTAGCTCCGTTATTATATGAGTTTATCATTGACAGTGAGAATCAACATGTCAAATTTAGCTGCAGTTATTTCAAATGCCGTTTACCTTATAAGCCACTTTCAGTCACGAGTAATGTCCTTTTTTTTTCAAAAAAAAGGCATGTTTAAAAAAAAACGTTTGCTTTAATAACTTTATACATATAAACATAAAATGGCACCTGCACGCAAAGACGAAAAACCTGCTGACGAAGACAAGGAATTAATGGACGTCGATGAAGAAGAAGGTTCCGAGATGGAAGAACAAGAAGAGGAAGAAAACTCTGACGAAGAAATGGACGAAGAGCCTGACTTGGCTGTCAGTGCAGATAAGATTGAGATTGTAAGAGTTGGCTATATTCCACTATACATATATAAAGGATACAACTCTAATCTGTATGTGTTGTTTTTAGGTTGGTACCCACGCAGATCCCACTTCCATGACTTTCTGTTTCAAAGAGGAAGATCACACACTCGGTAACAGCTTAAGACATGTTATCAATAAAAAGTAAGTTCAAGAATAGGCACATAGTAATACACTTGTTTATAATTGTTCTATTTAGCCCGAATGTTGACTTCTGTGGTTATTCAATTCCTCACCCCTCAGTCGCCAAGATGAACGTTCGTATCCAAACAACAGGTAAATACAGCTAATTAGGATGATACGGAATGATATTAAACGTACTATTTTGTAGAAAAAACAAATGCTATAGAAGCACTGAAGAGTGGCCTCACGAACTTGCACGATATGGTGGCACATGTCCGTGGAGCTTATGACGAAGAGTTGAAGAAGGAAACTTATACTCGATTTGAAGAAATTGCATAAATGTAGATTTATAATTATTACTATCATTCTTTTTTTTTTCTTTTTTTTGTTGGATTTTCAAAAAAAGTATATATGATAAGTGTTAGAAACAGACAAACAATAAAGAAATAAGGAAA
>VCJJ01001829.1:4514-15831 GCA_024139415.1 Backusella tarrabulga
AATGTAATTAATGACTCAAAACATACATAATTGCCACATGTACTCGATTGAAACCTTTGGATGTAATAGCAATTAAGCTCTTTGCTTCCTTATGTATGTTTAAAGAAAATAACAGACTCAAAACTGGATGAAAAAAAGATAATTTAAGAACTGAACTAAGATAGACCTGTATTACTCGAGGTAAAAACAATAAGAAAAGCGTCCAGTGATTGTTTAGACTGAACAAATGAAAACCCACTTTTTTATTACCCAAGTGGATACAAACTTGAATGATAAACCAATAATGAGCTTGCATTTTTTCTATTTTTTGTTGAGTGGAGTTGATAATCGAATCGAATAAAAGACCTTTTTTATTATTATTATTATTATTAGGCAGAGAGTGACAAGGTGCTCAATACATATGAAATGATATGCGTCGTGCAACAATCCTATTTTACCAGGCAATTTATAATTACCGTATATGGCAATCTATAATTACCACGTTTTTTATTTAAAATTGGATTTTCATTGTTCAAATCAAGTAAAAAAAAAACATTTTTATTATCATGTATATTTAAAAAAAAAAAAGAAGGTAGAAAAGAAAGAGTTTTTTTTTATAAATTCTATATTAATTCAGATTATGCATATTTATATGTTTAAAATCTACGTTTAGCAGCTCTTCTAGCAGCAGCAGCAGCCTGTTGTCTTTCACGGATAGCTCTTTCCTTTTCAAGCTTTTCATGATGTTTTTGTTGGTCTTTAAAGTTTTCCATAAAGCCCTTTGTGTTCTTTTGGAGTTCTTCGGGTCGCTTTAATAGCTTGGGAATATTTAAGGCACTGCGGATAGATGGATTCTTTAGTGCGAGAATTTGACCAATTGAATATACATTTGAGGTGACCCAATATATGAAAACACCCTATAAAGTAGATGTCAGGACATTAAGGATATAAATAAATAAATAAAAACATTAGTGGAAATCAACTTACACTAGGCATCCAAGCAGTGAAAGGCACCATCACTACTGTAAGGGCACGGAAAACGTTCTTCATGCCTTTACTTTGTGGGTTAGCAGCACCTGCCTCCGTGCCAGCTTCCAATACAGCCATGACACCAGCGGCACTCAGTGCGGGGAGGATATAGTAAGGATCCTTTGCTGTCAAATCAGTAAACCACAATATGCCACCGTCTTGTAACCCAGGCACGGGCACCTCAGCCATGCCACGAATGGCCATAAAGAAGGAAATCATGACGGGCATTTGGACAAGAGGAAGACCCATAGATTTCATTGGATGACACTCGTTCTTTTTGAAGAGGGTCTGAATTTCCTGCGTGTACTTGCCAGTGGCAAGAGCATCACCCTGCGACTGTGCGGATTTTAAATTATCCATGATGCGAGTGACCTCTGGGTTGATATTCATCAATCTAGCATTGTTTCTCTGGATCTTGACCATCAAGGGCAAAAGGGCGGTGCGCACGGCAAGAGTGGCCAATGCAATGGTGCCCCACCAAGGGAGGCCGCTATACACATTGATTGCCTCAAGCAATGCCTCCAAACCGCCGACAGGTGTAAAGTTGCATAATCCCAAAGCCTTAAAATCGCCAATCTGAGCAGCAGCCTGCACAAGTGCATCAGGTGAACTTGTGGTGACGGCCTGCTGGATCAATTCCTTTGCCGACTCGGTGACATTATTTACTGCTGCTTCTGTCTCCCCTCCCTCAGTGCTCAAATGACGAACACCAACGTGATTCATTACCAGTCCACTTGCCATGATGCGAGCTCCATTTGTCTTGGCCGAGGTCTTGGCCAGCAGGCTCAAAGGCTGCACTCTTGTACGTCCTGTCAAACTGGTTGACAACTAAAAATGGTTGAATTGATTCATGTCTGTTAGGCTCAGGTGTTTCAATGTGATCATTTTCGCTTCCATTATCCAGCTGTACATTTGCACACACAACAACTTACCATGCGTGAAGACTGTGCAACACGGTAGAGTGAGCTATTGTTAATATGTTATATATTATATGAATATTCACGGCCTAAGTAAACTTGTGTTAAAAGGGTTGGGACATACTTTCTAGGCACCAATAGTTTCGAGGCAGCAAACATTTGTGAGTGGAAAGAGAGTTAAGTGGGACAACAAGTGTGGGCGACCAGGGGTTGTCAGCCACAGGTAAATCAAGTCACAAAAGATTAGAATGATCACCTCACTCATGCAATTTTTACTCGGTGCTTGAATTGCGTTTGACTTGAGAATGTCATGATTGCAGCTATCAACAGGTGGGTTTGGTTATCGTCAGAGTCCACTTCACCTATCGGCTCTAATAAGTATCTGCATTGGCGTGTTTTGTAGAGCTTAAATCGATTTCTGTTGTAATCTTGAACTGACATATCAGAATACACCTTCACCAACATCAAGAGTGACAGCAACATGAGTAGATCAAGTATAACATAAGCTAAATATGAGTTCATCTCTCTCATATTCACCGGCTATTTTAAATAATAAGAAAGAAGAAGAAGAGTCCAAAGCTAACTGTTATCCAGCAAGCATTTTCCGGATTTTGAATTCGTGACTCTGTCCAAAATAGGAAATTGAAATAAAATAAAATAAAAATCACCCTGGTAAAAGTCTGCTCCCCCCTTTTTTTTTAATTCTCTTTCGCGTTTATTTCCTGTCAAATGTTGCAGTCATTCTCTCGTCGCTGCGTATCAGCTGTCAAGCCTGCTACTTTCTACCAAAGAAATTTACTCAAGGCTGCTATTCAGCCCAAGACACCCTTTTCCCCAGCACGAGCCGGTAACCACCACACAGGCCCCCTTCTTTCTCTCTCTTTTCAAATAAGCTAATTCTCCACAGTTTCTGCTAGATTCTTAACTGGAAATGCTGCTGAATTCGAAGCTAAATATGCCGAAAAAATAAAAGCCATTGCCAAAAAGTAAGGTTGCTCACTCGTTTGCGTATCAACAGAAATTGATGCTTGTTTATCACAATAGAGAAGGTCTTTCTGTGGAAGAATTGAAGAAAAAGATCAAAGACGAAGCAGCAAAGAAGTTGGAGGCTTCTCGACCAAAGAAGCCTGTCAGTAAGCCTGCCAGTAAGTCTGTTGAAAAGGCCAACAAATCCGCCGAGAAGGCAGCTGCAGCAATCACAGCAAAGGCTCAAATGCCATACGACTCTTCAGCTCCCGTAAGATCAAATATAGCTTTATTTATGGAGGAGGATCTCAATTGATGAACCCTTTATTTAGACACTGGATAAGATTGTAAAGATGGAGCTGTTTGAAAAGGAGGACGCCGAGGCCATTACAAAGATTTGGAACGAAGGACACTCTAATCAGGATTGTATTACAGCAGTTATTCCAAGTGATGTTTATGAGAAGCTCTATAAGCGCAGTCAGAAATATCCAGTGGTAAGTGCTTATAAGAATATCAAGAGAAAGGCTAAATGGTTTTGGTTGATTTAGTTTGTTCTACCCATGCCTCGTGAAAGTGGCGTCGAATTCTTCTTCCTCCAATTCAACTTCCACCAATGCAACTTCACCTCGCTTTTAGAATACAAAACAAAGGGCTCAGAAGCAAGACCCTTTCTGACACTCACACACTTCACCGAGCTTGAAAAGTCAAAGGGCATTGTTTTGATGAAGGGCGAAATCAACGACGATCCTCGTATGATTGACACTTCAAACGCACAATTCTTGGCTTTTGCTCTCCAGCAGTTCTATGTTAATGGAACTGAGCAGCAAAAGGACATGGTGCAAAATTTCCATGAGAAGCCCGACCAATTTGACTTCCAAGAGCTTATCAAATCCGTAGAAACAATGATTTAAATAAATAACTGTATAAACTTTTTTATAAATATAAAATCAATCATTTACATGCTTTTTATTATTCATATTTTGGAGAATTCCATCATAACGAGCGCTGTCTTCCCTGCTCATGAACAAGTCTAAGAATGCTTATCATGGTATCTCTATCGCCTCTTCCGTTCGTCTGATCCAGCCAAAACTTTGTCTGAATAATCTTGGGTTCGATGCCCTTTGCTTGTTCCAACGCATATTGCTTCTCCAGAATAGACTTGTTGACTTTCCATGTGAGGAATGAAGAATCTGATACAGGCGATAAATCTCGTAAACGCAAAACAGTTGTTCTCTTGCGAGTCAAAAGGTCCAAGGTTTCAATGGCGATTTGTGTGTTTGGTGTGACTGTACTCTTTTCTTCATTGCCTGTCAAGAGATAAATGTTGTTGACATAGGGCGAGAGTAGAAAGTGAAGGGCTCCAGTTGAACAGGCACTTGCAGCCATAGCTATTATAACAAGTTGTGTCAAAATATAACGAGAGATGGATTCTTTATCGATTAATAACAGCCATCAATAACCGCTTAATGCATCGTTTGCGTCTTGTTGCCTACCTCCTAAAAACATTGTGCCTGTCAATCCAGCTGCTTGGACTAGAGACAGAAATCGTGTCAATAACAAGCATAATCACCCGTACAATCTTTCTATTTTTACCTGCTGGTGACTCCCAAAAGTACATAATAGCTGGAGTGGAAAGCGAGGAAGCCTGTTCATGCATGTTATAAGCATTGACATGGGATCTGATCTTGATTTACTCACCCCGAGAGTCGTCAAGGAGAATCTTTTCATCAACCTGATCAAGCCGACATTAGGAGAGGTATAAACTAGCTTTTTATTGAATGTATTGGTTGAGTAGACTCTAATAGAAGTTGCTAACGGTCTTGCAAGTCGAAACATTTTTCTTTTTACTGCAATAAGAAAAAAAAAAAAGCCTATTGTTGTTTTTGTTTATGTTTGGTTTTGCATTCAAAAGGCGCTCCACTAAATTTTGGAAAAATCCGATAGATAAACTTTTCAGCAAGTTCTTCCAATAGTGGAAATTTTTGCTTCAGAGAATCACTTTTGATATTAATTGGGCTAAAAAAAAAAAGACTCTTCATTGATGGCCAAAAGTTTGAAATTCATCCTAGCAATTTTACAAGCTGCAAAAGTAAACACATATTAAAATAATGCACTTTATTAGTACGATTTGATTATAGCAAAGAAGAAATCTTGTCACTAATATGTTTTCGTTGTTCAGGACTCATCTTCAAGAGTAATTTACTAAAGCCATCAACAACAGCCTTCTGATTTGCCAAACCAAATTCAACAACCTTTTCTTCAAGGGCGTCGCTCTGAAGTTGGTGTATACGGTCTTTGATTTGTTTCTTAGAATCAACAAGCCATTCTGCGACGCTCTTTTCATCATCAAAATCACCATTAGTATCATCCTTGTACCACTGCTCGATTAATTTCAACATATCAGTACGGCCATGGCGCTCATCGGTGGAGTATTTAATGCTACGGATTAAATATTCTTCATTGAGTCTTCTGCGGAGACGCCAGTAGAAGTAGGTACGAGATTTAGCCCAAACCATTGGCTTACGAATGACACCCTTTGCCTTCATACGACCGGTGCGATCATGTAAATCTGCAAACTGGATAGCGATTTGCTGATAAACTGGAAGGAGCTCCTGCTCGCGTGTCTCAAGCTGGCATTTAAGTTCTGTCTTTTCTTCTGCGGGCATTTCAGTATCCAAGCGTTTCTTCAGGTCGCCATAAACGCTATCCAAGCGAGCCATCGTTGCCAAAAGTTGAGGCTTACGATATTTGATTTCAACAATACCCTCAGGTTCCAAGACACCACCACGAGCGTTAACATCAGCATACATCTCCATCATGTCCTGGTTAATGGTAGGATCCAGCACGACCCAGGCTCCACCTCTAAGTTCACCATTAGGAATAATGTAAACGAAGACAGGCTGCTTGTAGTTGGAAAGAGCATCAACAATCTTGGCACCATACTTGAGAACTTCATTATACATGTCACGCTGGCCACCTGAGAAACCACGCCAGTTTGCAAAGACGATCAAGGGTAGTTCTTCACCTTTATTGAAATCATTGATTGCTTGAGCTGTCTTGTAAGCTGAATTGGGGTACCAGACACCACCGGCTTCCATAAAAATCTGTTCATTTGAGTCTGCATTAGCTGGATCTGCTGGAACAATGTTTTCTACCGTGCGAGATTCAACAGCAATAACACCAACTGGAATACCGCCCAAACGAGCACGACCTACTACAACGGTGCGAGCCCAGCCACACAATGTTTCTGTAAAGGAATCCTCATCAAAGAAGCCACTAATCCATTTTTCGCCCTCATATTTACCAGTCAAGAATAGACGTGGATCGCTTGGTCCTTTTGGTGGTGTGTATTCAATATCACGGTCAATTGGATCCGATATGAGTCCCATACAAAGTGGCGCACCACGGGTTTCAGGGATAAATGAGAGCCATTGTACAATCCTATCAATACCTTCAAAGTCATTTTCAGCAGTCAAATGAGATACACCATTCTTGTACATGATTTGGGTACCACCCAATTGGAGGTTAGAAGTATAGACTTCACGACCAAGTACCTTGTTCAATGCAGGTGCACCGGTTAGGATAATAGGTTGACCCTCATTTTGAACTGTACGTTGACCAAGACGAACAAGGTATGCACCAATACCTACAGAACGACAGGTGACCAAAGTGATGGTGAAAATATCATCATAGGCACGCGAGGTTTCTCCTGCAATCAAACCCGAGCCCCTCAGGTTCTCAACACCAAGCCCATCCGTCAAACCAATAATGTCAGTAATGCGATATCTCTTCTCGCCATCATCTTCAATTTCTTCAGTGACGACACTCTTCTCGATCGGAGTGATGGATGAATAAGCCTCAGGTGTCAGGTAAAGATACTTGAACCCAGAGGATGGATCTCCGGGTGTATTCCATGCAACACTGAATTTACTCATCACTTCATCGGCAAGACCAATACGTGCACCAGAGTTGGCAGACAGATAGATACGGGGCACACCCAGTTTACGTGCCAATTCAGATGCCTTGAAGAAAACCGCATCTTCCTGAACACCAAAGGAGCCAATCTTGAAGGTGATATCATTGGCAATGATGATCATACGACGTCCTTCGGGGTATTCTGGGGTACGCAGTGTAAGCAACCAAGCAACCATACCAACAGTGTTTGTGCCATGAGCACGGTTCATCTCTTTCAGTTCATTCGTCTCCTCGTCCAATACAAACTCAGAGACAGCCAGAATCTCGGAAGGGATGTACTTCTCTTCAGGGTGCTTGCGCAAATGCTTATTCCATTGGTTTTGTGCAGCCTGACGGAACAACTCTGGGAAATCATAAACATACGTTGTGCCCATCAGGTGTGCCTTGTAGCGACGTGGCTGGAGCCATTCCTTTGTTGGGTAGGGTGTGGAGACGGGCAACATGTTCATGGGACCAGGTATGCGCGATGTGGACTTGAGTATCCATCCATTTTTCTCTGTGCGGATTTCCTGATAGGTGTCAATCTTGACCACCAATCCAGAGACATTGTCAATCACAAAACGGATGGGCATCGGTGGTTGATTAGGATGCTTGGTTTGGATATTAAAGTGGATTTCGGCACCTGTAACGCGAAGCTTCCAAAGTCGCTTACCATGACGGTCCACAAAATCATTCACGGCTTGCTCAACCTGGTCAGTCTCTAATGTAAACGTAGGAATGAAGTTGATGAAGAGATGGTTACAGTCAGAGTTTTTGTATTCTTGAGACACGATCTCGAGAGTATCCAGGATCTCGTTGAGTAAGCGGTCACTTTCGGAAATCAGGTAATCAACAGTACGCATGGAATCTTTGACGCGGCCGGGACGAACAAGTGACCGGATAAAGAAGCGACAATCAGATGGGTTTTCCTTTGCAACCGCATAGTAGACATATAACTGTCTTGTTTCAATGGTGACAGGTTTGATATTGAAATTGGAAAGGCGCATCAGCTCTAATTGGTAGGCCATGGCAGGCTCAATGTGACGAATGTTTTTATCTTCTGCATAATCCTGGCTCTCACGGAAAGTGAAGTAGTCTGGCCATTGATCAGAGCGGCAAACAATAACAGAGGCACGACGAATATGAGCCTTACGAAGATCATCTACATGGTCATTGATGATCTGTACAATCTTGGGCTGCCAGTATGCGTTATCACATTCAGCACTGCTTTGAATGGCAATGTTCAAAATGTTCTCCATACGACTGTTCTCCTTGTATCCACCATCCTCATAAAAAGCTGTCAGCATACGTGGTAATTCAGTGACAAGCTCATCAAGTGAATGGACAGCACACATGGCACCAGTACGGACAGGCTCAGCCTCTGATTTATTCAGCAAAAACGTTAAATCAGAATACGAGGCAATGCGCTGATCAGCAAGACCCGTTGTATTTGTGGCGGTATTACCCAACGAGAATTTCCAGGCAAGAATAAAAGGATGACTGTTCAAATTGTAGGCAGTATCAAGAATCTTGTATGCATGATAAGAGCGACGGCAGTATACCTCAATGGCAGCCAATGCAACATACGCATCCTCATCAAAAAAGAAATTGGTCAATACATCAAACACATTGAACTTGGTGTCAATCAGATCCTTATACGAATCCAGGTTGGGCGTACGGCGTTCTACTCCTCCTCCATATACTCTTTCAGTGACGGAGTTCTTTAGAATCTGAAGCATCTGAGCCTGGCGCTCTTCATACGACGGTAACTGACAGAGGATAAGCAATTCACGCGCCTTTAAGGTGACCTTTTGAGTGGAACGACTATCGATTTCTGAAAGACGCTTGAGAATATTAAGGAAATACTTATCAAGTGTGCCACCGACCGAGGAAGGATAGATGGTTTCAAGTATCAACATGACCAGGTTATTCTTGCTAGTCACCTTGGAATGAGAAAGTATGATGGCGACAACCTTGCTCAAATCATCCTTATTTTGATCACGTAATTGAAGGATCACTTCTTCGTCTCTGGATTGACCACTGAACAAGATCTCAACATCATAGTATTGCTCTAAAAGATCAACATAGATGGAATACTCATGGTTCTTGAGACCATCCCCGTAACGGGAGACAGCATCGGTAATCGGTTTCGTGGTATTTTTAAAGACATTCAAATCAGACTGAGACTTTAAGTTTTCCTTTGCAAACGTATCGATCAGGGTGCTGATCTCATCTGTAGGGAAAGGCTTCTGGTCCTGCTTTGACTGGTCAATAAGTTTATGCAAAGAGGCTTCAAGTCTACCAGGGATACGTCCGGACAAAACGGACATTTCCGCTGCCAATTCAGAGTAAGGCAGAGAAGGGTCTCTTAATGTATCGGTCATGTTTTTGAGTACAGTCTGGAGTAAAGCCTGGTTATCATAACCTTGCATAACATGATTCAACGTCTCCTTTGCAGCCTTGAGGCGCTGATAAGGTTTGTCTCCACCAATATAAGGGGCACAGAAAGGAGGCACTTGACCGGTAAAGGGTAAGGCGTGTTTGACACGACTTGGGTCATCCAATGCTAATATACCAATGATATCACCTGCATCCAAAGCTGTTCCCACCTGCTTGATGAATTGAACATGGCCATCCTCGGTAGTTATCAGCGGCATGTACATTTTCATCACCTCAATTACTGCATATGCCTCTCCGGCCTTGACATGATTACCATTTTCAAATAACAGGTTGACTAATTTACCAGGACTGGGGCTTCTAAGCTGGGTAGGATCACTTTCCTTTTCCAAAAGACATGTTTTTCCATCAATCATTAGGCGCGTGGCTTGGACCTCTTCTCTCGAATAAGTTGTATGTGATTTACCTCCAATGGATATTAAAAGACCACCATCCGATAAGTCACGAACACCAACAGATGTTTTAGTGCCATTCAAATAAAGTGTATAAAGATTGGGTGCAGAGCGGGTTACCGTAAAATTATATTTTACGTTTTCGTAGATAAAATCTATAGTGAACACCGTCTTGAGCGTATCACGGCCAGGCACCTGACCCCTCTCAAGGTGCTGCTTACACAAAACCCAAGATCCAAGTGAAGCACTGTATGCCTTTGTTGCGGCACCACAAAGCACGGCCAACATGGAGTCAGGACGCTCTGCGGTAAGCTTTTTGGAAATGAGCATGTCCAACCAGCCCGTATTGATGGTGTTATCTGTAAACTCTTCTGTTTCCAATAAACGAATAATATACTCGACTGTTGTTCTAAAGTCACCACGAATAGACAATTCCTTCAAGGCAATTACCATGTTTTTACGAGCCTGTTGGCGATTCTCACCATAGGAGAAGATGTGACCAAATTGAGAGTCACCATACTCATGAAGTCCTCCCGATGAACCAACCGAAAAATAACCCCATACATTTGTGCTTGAGCGGAAATTCAGTTCATTCATTATACCCGATGAAGGTTTGAAACCTGCATCTGGATTTTCTGCAGTGATACGAACGGCAATGACATGACCTTTGGGAGTAGGTCGACGATGACTCTCAACTGAGGATGGGTTGGAAAATTCGAAATCAATCTCGGAAGTACCGGTGGGTTGAAGCCCATACAATACACGAATGTCACGAATACGGAAAAGAGGGATACCCATGGCAACCTGAAGTTGAGCCGCTGGTATATTGACACCAGAAACCATTTCTGTGGTAGGATGCTCGACCTGTAACCGAGGATTCAGTTCCAAGAAATAGAATTTTTCATCGTAGTGACTATAAAGGTATTCAACAGTACCAGCAGAAACATATCCCACTAATTTTGCAAGACGTACGGCTGCCTTTTCCATTTGCTCAAAAACATCAGACTTGGCAATTGTCACTGGTGCCTCCTCAATGATCTTTTGATGACGGCGCTGAACAGAGCAGTCTCTTCCAAACAAACTAATGGCATTGCCATACTCGTCGGCCAAAAGCTGCACCTCCAAGTGTCTCGCATTGCCTGCCAACTTCATGATAAATATAGGAGATCCCGGAATCTCGCCTTGCACTTGATGGAAAGCACTGGCAAACCCTTCCGGACCATCTACTTTACGAATACCTTTACCTCCACCTCCCTCTGATGCTTTAATCATGACAGGATAACCGATTTGTTCTGCTGATGCCAGACCTTCATCAGGGGTTGTTACGCAAGCACGTTTGTAAACAGAGTCAGGTACTGTGACATGACCATCATCACCTTGGACGGTCTCTGTTACTCCATCACCACTCCATCCCATGGTGGGTACACTAACACTTTGGGCGACTATGGTAGATGAAATCTTATCACCGAGTGAGTGCATGGCAGATGCGGGTGGACCGATGAAAAGACACTTGTACTTTGATTTTGCCAACATTTCAGGAAGACGAGGATTTTCAGAAGCATGACCCCTAAAGGATACATGTTTAATCATCTCGCCTTTTTTTTTTTTTTTTTTTTTTTTTTT
>VCJJ01001829.1:18628-29741 GCA_024139415.1 Backusella tarrabulga
CAAAAACGGAGCACTCCGTTTTCCAAGCGAGTGTTTACTTAATATTTCGTAAACCCAGAAATACAAGCCTCCGCTCGTTGGATAAAGTGAGGCTATTTCTGATAACGAGAGGAAAAGACAGAGCATGAAAACGGCCACGATATTCCAACTTGCTAGCATGACGATGGGTCCGCCTTTTTGCAAAACTAATAAAAAAAGTAATTTTGTTAAATCGGGCATAAAAACATATAGATTAACAATGTAGTAAAATAATCACCTGTATGAAATGTGATGGATGTGCTTGATAAGATACCAATGTTAGAGAAGGCAAGTCCTTGATGTTTATATCAAGTCAATAAAATATTTTTTCTTTCTTTATCATTTTACGATGCTATACCAAAAGATGCAAATGGTGATAGTCCTCTTTGTAATTCCTATCAATGTTGTTATAGATAAGCTTGATTTATCACCACCTTTTTTTTTGAGAATGTTTTTCTTTCTATTACCTGTTCGTTAGGATAGCCAGCTGTCACCGGAGAGTCTCCAATTGCGCCATAGCATGGTTTTTTTGAATACTTTTCTCTAAGATATTGGATACTCATTAATTGAAAGAAAGAGAGAAAGAGAAAGAGAAAAGTAAAAACTTTTTTTTCTCATTGATAACTGTTTATTACATGTAGGGTTCAAATAACAAATAAAGGCTATAAATAAAAACAAAAAAAAGGGCTTATTTTGGATTCATGCGTTATATATTTTAAGAAAAGGTAATCAACTCAAAAAAAATATAAAATAACGCAATCTGTATTCTCTTTCGAGAATTTGTATCATTTATTTCATGTTTCATAAGAGTACATTTGATAGTATGGCATTTACGGTGTCGGATTTTACTCTTGATGAACAGAGAGTGGTGTTTTACTTTTACATTTGATCTCTTCAACAACGCCTCTGTCTTCGTTTGCTATTATTCAAGTACGTTCATTAAGGAAATAACACACATAAGTATTTCGATAATAGAGAATAAAGCAGGGTAAAAAATGGCTTATTTTCAACTGCTTTTATGAGCAATCCAATTCAAGAATTATGAGAAACGATTAAAAAAGAGAGAGAAAAGTTGAGCAAGAAAAAAATTTACTTTGCGCGACATGATTGGCTTAGTAAGTTCAACACCAATCAGATTGCGAATGTTCATTTTTAAATCCCTTTATTTTCCTTTTCGTTTTTTTTTCCCTTTCCTTTCCTTTGCTAACTTTCATCATCATCTTTATAATAAATCACAATGAGCTCATCTGATATCAAGGAAACCGCACAACAGGTTGTCGAGGGCCCCAAGCAATTCTTCAAGGACGGCTTCCAGTTCATCAACCGCTGTAAGAAGCCTGATCAGCAAGGTATGGGAATAGTGTAATAGTACAGTGTCAAGGGAATAAGGCAAATAACAAGCATATCAATAGAATTCTTAAAGATCACTCAAGCCGTTGCCATGGGTTTCGCTGCTCTTGGTGCACTTGGTTACTTTGTTAAGGTAAGGATGAGGGGCAATGGGAGTGATGATGGTGATGATGGAGGACATGAGGAGAGAAATGAGAGTAGTGCTGTGATGTGATGAACAAGATGAAATACTAATTCGACGTGTTTTTATTTTCTAATAGCTTATTCACATTCCTATCAACAACATCCTTGTCGGTGCTGCCTAAGAAGCTGTTTCTAAATGATTTTAAAAAACATCTTCTTTGTTATAAAAAAAGTCTACCTTTTCCTTTATTACTTCTTTTCCATCCTTGTTCAATAGTCTGTCTCCCTTCTAATAACATAAAATAAATAATAAATTCTTTTCATACGCGAATACTCGATGCTTCATTGTTCAAAATGAGCCTGAAATGTAGCTTAGTCTACATTTTCCAGCGAGCCAAAGCGGGCGGTGTTTTAGTAGTGTTTCTGCAGTGGTGATTCACCACACACACACACGCACACACACTAAGTTGAGAAAAAGAGTCACAGTATTTTTTTTCTTTTTTATTCAGTCTGGTAAATAACTGCGAGGGTCCTTTTTCTATTTCTTTAAACTCTAGAAATCAACATACATAATAAATAAAATGGATAGACGCCAACTTGACCAAGCAGAACAAAAGACCTCCTTCGCTCAAACCATCAAGTCTGAACTCTTCTCTCCCGAAAAGTTGCCTGGAAACCTCAACATTGCTCTTTCCGTCACTGTCTTCACTGGTGCCATTGTCTTCCTTCGTAACTGGGGTGATCTTTTGGCTGTTTAAATACTAGAAGCTCTTGCAGCATCAACTCTTTTGTATAATATTATATTAAAATATATATTCTTTGACAACTTTTCTTTTTCTATAGTAAAAAAACTAAAATCTATCCGTTTTCCTATTTTCAATATACCTTTGGCGTTTTATTGTTATTATTATCTTGATTTGTTTATTTTTTCATATTTGGAGTGTTACCACGGCAACACGCTTTCTTTCCGTTATTGTAAGGGCAATGTAGAAAAGAGGGTTGAATGTAAATATCTGATTCAAACGGAAACTAAATGACGTAAAAGGAAATATTTAGCTTTTACTCTTCGGCAAGCACTTAGGGTCAAAATAGCTCTTGGAGTATGAAGGTGTACAGTGTTGGTTTTAATATACTGATGTTATATTGCCTCGATCTTCTTGTTCAAAGTGAAGTACATCTATTGGATAAAGAAGTTCATCAATCATCCCGTTACAATTACTACTATGTTTTACTTGATTGAATATAAAAGTATTATTCTTATCTGTTGAGCTTCTTCTTGCTGTTCATATATAATAACAATAGGTGTTTTTAAAAATAATGGATCTAATATGGTACAATAGTGAAGTGATATAGATCTATTAAAGAAATACTCCAAGTAATCATTGCCTAAACCGGCTGAACTTCCACAGCATGAGCCCTTTAACTCCATTCTCGCCTCATTTCATTTAAGAACTTGAAAAGTTACAGGGTCGTTGTCGTAAAAAAAAATAATAATCAACAAACGCCACATGTTATGGTGATAAAGTCACTGATGCACATGTTGAGTGGTCTGAGCCACTTGATTCATGTAGCCAATAAACATAGAATAAACGTGTCAAGGTTACGTAGCCCTCTGTATTCCTATATTTTTCAAAATTTACCCTCGATAGAAATTTGGCAAAAGGTAGAAGTTAAAATTTTCTCAGTGTTGAAGCAACTGTGTTTATAATAACTGGCATTGGTTGTAAGTAAACAGACAACACAATTCGGATTCGGCTTTGAGTTAGCGTAATAGATTTAGAGAAAATAATATAATAGTATTATAACATAGCTATTTTGTGTTAACGTAATAGACTTGTATCTTAATGAAGAAGTTGTTTGTAAAGTATATTATCCAAGTATTGCTCTAATAAATTAATCAGTTGGTTATTTATTAAAAACATCTCTAATGGTAATAGCGGTGTCAATAAATCATAACTTGAATATCATTTCTTTTTTTTTTTTTGGATAAATAAAGCATGTCCATGATATCAATGTTTATCATGATCAACAAAGCATATGAGCATTTTTCTAGGAATCATACGATTATATATCTGATAGACTGATGGTCATATATACATATTTTATGAAAAAAAGACAATGTGAGTAACTGGAAGGAGAGATATATTTCATAAACGTCGATGTATGAGTATATATTTATTAAAAAATGCAATATAGTTTGATGTTAAAATATCAAATAACTTCTCGTACTCCAAACCCCGTATTATATTTTTTTTTCTCAGAAAACAAAGAACGATACAGAGTGTTTAAAATATATAATATGTATATACAGTAATAGCAGTTTGTCTGTTCTTTATAATAAGAGTAAATAAAAAAAATAAAAATAATACAAAAGATAGATATTTGCGTAGTTTGCTCGTTATTGCTGAGGCTGTACATATTCGACATCTTGTCCCTCAAAACCCATGCCTGTAAGAGGTGTGCCCAAATAATTCACACCGTCAATGTTATCAATGTTATGGAAGTCTAAGATTTCAGAATACATCATCACTAAAAAAAACAGCAAGATATAATTTAGTAAAACTAAATACAATTAGCAATTTACAATTATATACATTACCCTTCCATGTGTCTACAGGCAAGTCAGCCTCGTTGAAGGACCAATCGAACTTCTCGGGTGCAACAGGCTCATCAGTAGGATCATGATAGGGTGCCAAGTAAGGATGAGCTAATGCCTCTTCAGCTGTGATACGTTTACGGGGATCGAAAGCAAGCATCTTTTCTAGTAGATCAATTGCCTGGGGATCTTGGTTTGCAAATCTTTGGGTAAATGGAACTGGCTCACGTTTAGGCAAGTTTTTAACAAATCGTAAAGTCTAATAATAAAAAGTTTGTTTTCACACTCAATTACACTTTCTTGTTCGTTTTGGCTTACGTTTTCGCTACAAATGGTAGCAATCAAGTCGTCAGGTGGAGTACCAAGTAATTCCGTGATGATGGAAAATTGATGAACGTCTTAAAAATATATTATACACTTGATTAAAACCAATCAAAGGAGATATATATCTATATCGTTTACTTACGATCCTTTCCAGGGAATAATGGTTTTCCTTCCAACATTTCAGCGAAGATACAACCCGTGCTCCAGATATCAACTTTATAGGAGGATGAGTACGTTATATTAAACTTTACATATTTCCCTTTCCGCTTTTAATATTACCTGCAACGTCATACTTCTGCCAAGTTAACATAATCTCGGGAGCACGATAATATCTTGTTGAGACGTAGCCAGTCATCTGAGGGTCCTGGATACGCGCAAGGCCGAAATCACAGATTTTTAAGTCACAGTTCTCGTTGATCAGAATGTTACTTGGTTTCTATATTTAAAAACGATAGAAAAGGGATCAGAGTGTAATCATTATAACGATGGTTTTGTGTGCAACTTACCAAATCTCTGTGAATAACACCTGCTGAATGAACGTATTTTAAACCTCTCTAAGTGGTACAGGTTTTTTTTTGTTAGAAAAAAAAAATTGGGTGATACACATTACATCATAGTTTCCTTACCAAGATCTGATATAAAAAGTATTGGATAAACTGCTTTTCTAATGGTCGAGACTGAAGCAATCTATGTAGATCGGTACCAAGCAATTCTGTTACAAAGTATCTATAAACAAAACGCCCAACAGGAAAAAAAAGGATAAGTAACTAACCACAAAAATCTCAATCAATAAAAGCAACTTACATGTCCTCAAGAGGGGAAATAAAAATATCACTTAAGCTAATGATCTGTATGCACACACACACACACACACACACACACACATACACAAACAAATATATGCCCTTTTTAATAATCATAATTGTGATGTTGTTACAAGTATATATCCCTTACGTTTTCGTGTCTCAGGGCCTTCAATAACTTTAATTCACGGTATGTTCTTTTAGCGAGCACAGGTGCCGAGAATGGCTTCATGATCTTTTTAATAGCCACACTCATACCGGTAAGTTGGTCCTTTGAAGAACTGGTTGTAAAAAAAAAAGAAAAATAATAAGTATTCACTTTACTTTAACCCCTTCAAAAACACGACTACTATACCATACTAAACCAAATGCACCCATTCCCACAGGTTGCAAATCCACATATCTATTTTTATGAACCCAAGAGATCAATAAACACACGATAATGCATTAATAAACATAAAGACCTTACCGAGTGGTTACTTCAAACACGGTTCCAAAGATTGAGAGCTTAACAAATTCAGCCATTTTTAAATAAAAGAATCAATAACTAAGACACAAATAATAACTGGAGAGAAAAGAAAAAGGGAAAAAAAAAGAAGGAAAGAAAGAGAGAAAAGAAGAATAAAAAAGAAGAATTAAAAACAGTAACAAATATATTTTTTTTTCTGTTCACACTCTCCCCCCCTTTTTTTTAATCCCTTACTTTTGTGCGCTGACACCACAAAAGAGAAATTTCCTTTTTCCACCTGTTTTTATACAAACTGAGCTTTAAAAAAAGGTAACAGAACAAAAAAAGTTCTTGTAAACGCACCTTCTTTGTATAGTTTATCGCACATATGCCATCATAAAAATAGTAAAACCATTGAATATTCTAGATAACGGCTTATAAATACTCAACTGCACAGTAAAAAGGGAGAGAGGGAGAAACATGGGTGACTTTGTTATTTGGACGCAAATCCCGAGCAGCTGCACTGATGTCATGATAACATCATCAAAATTATATTTTTAAAGCCAGAACATTGAGTGATACCAAAACGCCATTTGAATATCATTGCCACAAATAAAAAAAATCTCCAATGATAGACCATGATGTTTGGAAGGAGGGAGAAGATACAATAGTATTTGTTGGTTTTATACATATGTAAGATCCATCTCCTATCCGATTTAATGTCAATAGCACTTTTTTTCTTCTATGTTGTTGTTAATAATAGGCAAAAAGAGAAGGTTTAAAAATATTAGTATAAAATCTCTTCTGTTTTTTTTGTACCTGATTCAGTTACGATCTTTTTTTGTGTTTCAGCGCTCATCATAAGAATCTTATCAAGATGATTCATTAAAGTGTTGCATAATTTTAATTAAATAAAAAAAGTATGACCGTAAGAATAAAAATAGACAAAGACTTTTATCGTTGTGGTATATTGCTTTTAATTTCCAAATTTAAATCATTGACGGAATTGACCTATTTTAATCGATTCACTATAATGAGATCTCGGCTTGAGTTTTCTGTACATTATATGACCAATCATCTGGGAACAAGATAGTATAACCATCTCTCTGAATGTTTAAACAATAAATTTTAATTCTGCTATGACAATGAAGAATAAAAATCAACAAAATAAAAGCGTTTTTCATTTATTTATTTATTTTTACGATTTTACACATGCTAAAGCAATATGGTTTTTTGATAACTACAGTATTGTTTTCCCAGCAAAATCTATTTTCATTTCATTTTGTTTTCATAGTAGATGCGAATCATATTTTAGTGCTTTTCCTGGGAATGCAAAATTCAAAATAAAACTACTTTGTTTTTGTTTTATTATATTTTTGTTTTTGTGTGCGTGTGTGGCTCAACAGCCTCGAACATCATAATTCTTCGGTACGTTAAATAGAAAACCTATTATTTAGTTGCTTTTAAAAAGTTTATATTCAATTAGTGTTTTATATTTCATTGTATATTTAATAACAATTGCAAAAGTTGAGATTTGCACTGAGCGCAATATTTCTTGCTGTGACATCGACCCACTGGAGTGGTTTTATACAAAAAAAAGAATATGAAAGAATTCTTCTTACTCAAGAAATAAACATTAATCGATTAAGCCATTCCATAAATTTCTGCTTGTGCAAAACCAGTTTTTATGTTTGTACAATATGAACTTCTTCGTAGACATTCCATTTGTATTAAAACCATCTGCTCTGTATAAATAAGCTCATTGATAAGAAAATGCATTTGATATTGCTTAATTTTCCTTCATTTTATCCTTTTTTATAGTTTAGCTAATATGAAGAAAGAACATTTGCTTAGTTTACTTTACATACCATTGACTCTCTGTGCATTCGTTCCCAGTAAACGTGCCACTGAAGATGCTGTTTTAATAAACAGTAATGTAATGTCATTGAATTTATATCTATAAAAAAAGGGGGGGAGACAGGGGAAATAAGAAAAATAAAATATAGAAGTCAGTAGAGTATAACTCCAAGATATTGATATTAAATCTTGTCTCTTTTCAGGTTGAAACTGAAGATCCTCAAGAACTTTTGAACAACGTACAACGCATTTTTAAAGATGCAGTAAATCAACAATTAAATGAAATGGGCCTGGACATGGACATGAATGAATTGTGGGATGGTGCTTCAGAAGATATTCAACAAATTATAGATAATTATGATATTAGCGACCATTTAATGGATGAACCTACACTGAAAGAAGATGCACCAAAGAATATCTTTGGTGGATTAGCTGGCAATTTTGAAAAAGGAGTAAAAGGTTTTAGTCACTCATTTTTTTTTAAAAAGCAATAATGCTCTCGACCAAGCACAGATGTGTAAAAGTTAAAACATACTGACAAAATATTCTAAAGACATTGCAGATGTTGCCAATGACATTACCTCTGATGTCACTGGTAAAAAAACCAGTACTAAAAATGATAAAAAAGCTGTTACTGATGCAAAGGTTAACACTCCTGTTGTACAATCACAAAACAAAACAGATGGAAAGCTCGCTGAAAAGGTTGGTAATCTCGTGGGAGATGTATTAGGAATCAAACATCCAAATTTACTCAACAACACTGGTGCCCCCGACCTTATCCACGGCTTCGCCTCTGGCATTACCAACGCAACTCAAGGTTTGCTTGGAGATAAGGGTATATTGAACTTTGGAAATGGTACCGATATGGAAAATCTTGTTGGTGTTGCTGGATCTACAATTGGTAAATTCCTCAATGGTGGTCTCTTTGGTGCTGGAAATCCCGCAGGTAAGCTTGGCGATTTCTTCAAAGGCGTTGTAGGTAAGGTATCATCCTTCTTCCCAGATCTAAAGGCGTACAATGGCTTCTTCCTCATTCCACTTATCGGTGGTACACTCGATATGGTGAAAGATGCTATTATTGGTCTTCTTAAGAGCCTTAGTGACGCTGTCATGCATGCTTTCCCCATGATCGGTGCCCATAGTGCTAAAAAACTTCCTGGATTTCTCCGTTATCAAACCCATGAGTTTTTGGTTGAAGATTTGTCGAGTCTAAAAAACATCTTCCTTGGTGCCATGCGTGTAGAAAGCCCTGTTGCCGCAGATCAGTTTCACATCTTTTTCGATAAATTTTATACAATACTCGAGCACGCTCATTCAATCGACCCTTCCATGGCAGAAGCTTTGACTAGTCCCACTGAAGAAAACATTAGAATTGCAGTCCAATCTCTCTCCAAGGTGTTATCAGATCTCCAATAGATAAGAGAGACCTCTTTAATATTTATTTATTTATTTTCTATTATTTATTTTTATTGTGAGCAATAATGCATAATGAAATTTTCTTGCCCTTTTCAAAATATCATATATACTATCTGCACTAATTGCAATAAAAATATTCTCAAACAGAAAAAATTCTCTTGGAGAATGAGAATACATTCCAAAAATCCCAAAAAAGTAAACCAAAGACAATACTGTCTATCAATTGACAAAAGAAGAATTTTTTTGGACCTGTATTTAATGACCATTAGATTCCACCCTGTTTTTCTCTTCATTCTCCTTTTTTTTTTCTATTCTTCGTCAGAAAATAAAAGAACGATGAAATACATCTTATTACTGACGGCGGTTTCATCAGCTACTGCTGCTGTTATCAATGCCCCCCTTAATGGAAATGTCCCTGCCCCTATTAAGGTAAATGATTTGCATCATTTTAGTTTCTTAAACTAATGCTCTTTTATTTCCTTTTGAGTAGTTGAGCGAAAATCAAATAGTAAATATCAGAGCATCTGCAGATTTATCACCTGAAAATCTGGTAAGACTGAAATATCAATTTGGTCCTTAGTGTATTAATAAAAGGATGTTATCTAATGAGTGAACTTTTTTTTTTGCTTTTTGATATTAGAATAGTCCAAGTATTATCATTGAAGTAACGGAAAAGGATAATTCTCCAATTGCAGTAAAGGTAAGAGTATTTAACTACTTGTAAAAATGTGTGTAGAGTGCTAATAACTTTTAAAAAGTCAAATGGTGTTGCTGGTGCTGCAAAAATCGATATTGTAGACGATTATTTCGATGAAGAAGAGCGTGAGGTATTATATTTGCATCTTCGGATTAAAGAAATATATATTTTCTAAACTTCAGAATGTTACAGATTGAATTCGTTCCTGTTGACCAACTCAATCCTGACGGACGAAACGCAGTGTCGCGATCGCTATTAAGCAAACTCATCGACTTTTTGTTTGGTGGCGATAATAATGATGGTCTGATTCCAGATGGTTTTTCATTGAGTGTTGGCATTGGAGGTAAAAAGAGATTGCCAAGACCTGGAGAAATAAACGACAATACAAAGAAAGAAGACGATAAGAAGAAGAAAGAGGAGGAGAAGAAGAAGAAAGAGGAGGAGGAGAAGAAGAAAGAGGAGGAGGAGGAGGAGAAGAAGAAAGAAGAGGAGGAGAAGAAAAAGAGAGAAGAGGAAAAGAAAAAAATAGAGGAAGAGAAGAAAAAGACAGACGAGGAAGAGAAGAAAAAGAGAGAAGAGGAAAAGAAAAAAATAGAGGAAGAGAAGAAAAAGATAGAAGAAGAGAAGAAAAAGTTACTGGAAGCGAGAAAAAAGATAGAAGAGGAAAAGAAAAAGTTAGAGGAAGAGAAGAAGAAAAAGGATGAAGCTCCTGCTCCCGCCCCAGCACATGTACCTGAAAAACCTGCCCAAGAAAAAACTCCCAAGGACGCAGAAAAGCCTACCCAAGAAAAAGCTCCCAAGGGTGCAGAAAAGCCTGCCCAAGAAGCTCCCAAGAACGCAGAAAAGCCTACCCAAGAAAAAACTCCTAAGGCTGAAGAGAAGCCTGCTCAAGAAGCTCCTAAGGCTGAAGAAAAGCCTGCTCAAGTAGCTCCTAAGGCCGAAGAAAAGCCTGAAGACAATCCTGAAGACAATCCTGAAGACAATCCTGAAGGCAGCCCTGAAGACAATCCTGAAGGCAGTCCTGAAGACAATCCTGAAGGCAGTCCTGAAGACAATCCTGAAGGCAGTCCTGAAGGCAGCCCTGAAGACAATCCTGAAGGCAGTCCTGAAGACAATCCTGAAGACAATCCTGAAAACGAGGACGATGACAAGGACGATGACAAGGACGATGACAAGGACGATGACGAGGACGAGAACGTCAACCTCTTTAACATTATTGAGGAACAGATTATTCGCCCACAAGTAATATAAAATTGAATTAGCAACCACCACCTGTTATTTAATTTACACACGCTTTCTCTTTGTTTGTTGTGTTGAGCATCACAACCAAAATATTTATTTATTAATTAATTAATAAAAAAAAAGGCACCATAAATGGTATCAAAACGTCACCAACAAAATTCCAGTTTTACAGATTTAATGGATATGACTTTGTAAAAAAAAAAAAAAAATGGGAATCCTACAAAATTTCCTTACACCCC
>VCJJ01001837.1:0-10096 GCA_024139415.1 Backusella tarrabulga
TCGATCGGATAAATCATTAAATCTTTCGATGACGTAGTTTTACAACATTATTCAATTTTTGCATTTTAAACAGGCGTGGGGAAATAACATTACTTTTATTTTGTCACACACAGCAAGTGTAGATATATCACTCATTTGCTATGAAATCCATATAGGTCAAGCAGCTCTATTATATTTTAAGAAACAAAAGTACATTTTGTACCTGTAGCTGCCAGAATTATATCCTCACCAAAGTCTGATTCGAAAAAGTCTACACTATCCAATTCAAGCGACTTGAGTTAAAGTAATTTATGTTTCCAAAAAAAAATTATGTAAAAAAACATAACTTTTTAGGAATTTATGTATTTGTTTTTTTTTTTGCTTGGGAACAACCTAAGTATCCCACTTTAGCATTGTGTAATGTACCCTAAGACTATTTGGACAAAGCTTGAAAGAACGAAACGCTGTCCGATACTTTTTCTCACCTACGGACACTACGGGGTACCTACGGATTATATGCAAAAAACCGGTAGTTGCTTTAAAGCCCAGATATCACCCCGTAGTTTTTTCTAGAGTATATAAATCCTTGTCTATAGGTTCGATGTCATCAATATAACATCATCAAAGCGTAAAAAAAGTGTTTCTTAAAGAGGTAGAATCGAGATGGCCGATACCGATTAGCCAATCCTTATTTATGATTTCTTGGTACTTAGAAAATAAGGAAAAACAGTCAATCAGTGTATTGTTTTTATTTATAAAATAAAAACTTTAACTGTAACGCTGACATGCTGCTCAAGATTTTATACATGTACGACACGACATCGTGATGCAATTTATGACATAGAAGGTTGCCGGTTAAAAATAGTAATAAAAGTTGCCAGTTTATAATGCCTCTTTTTCTTGTTTTTCTTAAAAAACAAACATCCATATTATCACTTGCACAAATGTTTAGCCAACTACCACCAGAGATCATCTTAGCAATTTCAAACGATTTAGACTTTACCGATAAGCTGAATCTAATTGCGACATGTCGACATGTAAAGAGCTTGATTTCAACGACAAACCTGTACTCAGAACTAGACCTGATAACAAAAGATAAGAAAGAAATCGAACGCGTAATCAAAATGTTCAGAGAAGAACAATCATATGGCGCCCAAGTCAGGCTACTTTGTATTCCTATAGACATACTTTCTGATAAATGCTTCTCTGAATTGGCCACAGTTTTTCCTTATATCACTCGAGTCCGTACTGATGACGAACCCAACTCTCGTAAGGATGATATTACATTTAGAGATCGCAACGTTAAAGGCCCCATGCTAAAGTGGAAGAATACCATCAAGGCATACAATTTGAGTCAAGATTGGATTGAAGTATTGCAATTATTAAAGACCACAAGTTTTCCGTTGTTGTCAGAGCTCGAGCTTGGCCATTATTTCGACTTTGATGATAAAGAGGAAGGACTTGACACTTGTTACTTTTTACAATACATTCAACATGCTCCAACACTAAAAAATCTTGTTCTGCATCATTGTGCTATTGATATAGAACTTTTGGAAGGAATTCATGCCAGCTGCCCTCAGTTAGAATCGCTTGTATTGAGAAACACGGTGATTACGATAAAAGAACCCAAGTTACTTCAACCTATCGTACCTGCAGATACAGTTTCAAGTTTCTTGATTAGATCTACGCATCTTTTTGATACAAACGGCGTACTTTTAGTTTACATCACAAAAAAATATCGACATTTAAGAAATCTGCAACTCGATCATAAAAGACATTTTGATATCGAGGATTTCGAGAGATACTATCGTCAAGTCAATATTTCTACAGATGAGAATGATGACGAAGATGAAATTGAGGGCGAAGGTGAAGATGAAACCGACGGTGACGACGACAATGATGAAGAAAATGATGATATGAGTGTAGATACAAATAATGAATTGAGAGAAGGTATAACCAAAGAAAACTGCCATGATAAAGGAGATTTAATGAAAAGCACTGATGCCTGTGATATTAGAATACCTCAACATATATCAAACACTCAAGAGCGATTTAAAAGCAAGTTTTGAAGCTTACCATGCATCTGGAACAGAGTTTATTTCGACTCTATCAAACAAAATCCGGGCAATACGAATATCTTTCGACCTTTTTGACAATATACTCGAGACTATAGTCAAGTCAAGCACAAGACCTGCTATCTTGGAGTTTAAACTCAACGATTGGTACTATCCATGGTTATTGGAGGATCCACAACAGATTTCATACATCAAAGAAATCACGTCTTTAAAGACACTCAAGCTGGGTCTCAAGCTTCCGGAGCAAGTGTATAGCCAAACCTTTTCTCCAAACAGCATCACCAAGCTATCTATTCACCTTTATAATGACCCATTTTATATCGACTGGCTTGTTTCCATGTTTCCATTACTGGAAGAGCTATATATACTTTGTGGACACCGTCTCACTGTAAGGGTAGATGATGACAGCTGCTTGACTGAAGAAAATACAACCAAAGGCTTCCCCAATCTATTGAAACTAGTCATAAAATGTGGAAAGATAGATCAGAAATGCTTCAATTTCTTTAAAGCGACTTCACCAAACATTACTCACTTGAGCTTGGAAGCCTTTTTTTTACCAAATTCAGCTAAAGAACACTTCACAATTGATATTTCTGGGTGGAACTTGAAGCACTGTCATATCTTGTTGTTTAAAAAACTCGCTCAAGAAAAACACTTTTTACGTAAAAGCATGGTCGCAAACTTGTCGCCAAATGTACTAAATGATATAGAAGAATATAGGAAAATGCGCGATGCCTTGAAAGGAGCTCGAGACTTCAAGTTCTTTAACCTCGTATATGGAGACAGACAATCACTGGTTATCAATGGTCATTATTTAACTTTGTTAAATGACGGAAAAGCGATTATTGAATTGTAATTCGATTATGATTTTCTTTGCAACATAAAATAAATAGTACCCAAATCTAACAATCAAACAACGCACAATAACACTTTATACTGTCTAAATCTGCCCATGCCTCATATCAGCGTGTAGAACCGACAATTCGGGTCTATTTTCCCGTTAATTGGGATTTGTTGCTTAATATACATGCTTTCTTTAGTAAAAAAGATGTCACATATTACTCGTTTGAAAATTTGTTTATTAACTTATTTAATATTATACACCTTCAATAATTTATTTGGGACTTTTTTTTCGTTTTTAATTTCTGTTTCCCAAAAGGGGTTGAGTTTCGGTATGATTTGCAGCTTCAGGTGAAGTGGATAACACAGTGCTTTCTTGCACAGCACCATAAATTGGCTTTAAATGGGGCTCAATAACCTTTTTGGAATCACTTTTTCCCTTGAGTGAACTGAGTGAATTTTCACGGTTAGGACGCTTATGTGCTGCAGCAGACAGTAAACGGGTCAAGCGGCTATCTCTTCTGTTTGCAACCTGGCGACGCACAACTCTAATCTTGTTATGGACTAAAATAGAGAGAAAAAGGTTACCCATTTAGTCTCTCTCGTTTCCAATCATTTATCCTATCCTCTCTTACCGTCAACATAAACATCAGTTTCATCAATAATCTCTTCACCAATCAATTCTTCAATAACATCTTCCAAAGTAATGACACCCAAAGCACCAGATTGTCCCCCAGGATCCTTAGACACCAAAGCCATATGACCTAAAAAAATTAGGTCATCATTAATAAAGTTTAATATATTATTAAATAAGAATTACATCACACTTACTTTTGCCTTCTTGGAAGAAGTTTAGGATATCGAGACAGCTGGTATCAGGGCCAGTTTCGGGAAGAGTACTGATGGAGAGTTCTCTAACAGGATGGGCATCCTCAGGGTCGTAGGTGATCAATTTCTTTGTAAGTAACATACCAACAAAAGCGTTCTTATCACCGGGTGCATGGACTGGAATACGGGAATAACCAGCAATAAGAATCTGCATATAGATGTTAGTCATCTATTATCTTCGCCTCTCTCTTTACTGCTTTACAAAATAAATTACCTTATCAACAAGTTCTTCGTTTACAATATCATCGGTGGAGAGGGTAAAGACATCGGCCATAGGAGTCATGATTTGAGACACTGGTTTTGATCTCAAGTCAAGAACAGCACCAATGATAGTTACTTCATCTTCGGTAAGGGCATCAACATCAGAAGGATTGACAGATTGATGAAGTGACACCAATGATTTAAGACCAGCCTTTTTATAGATGGTTCCGTGAGACTCGCCAAGGAAATAATCCAAAAGTAAGGCAGTGGGGTATGCAATGGGATACATGAAATACATCAAAGCCAATACAAGGCTAAATAATCCAGTGAATTTAGCAAATATACATTGTAGTGAAGAATGGACTGCTACTTACCCAGCTGTCTTTGCACCAATAGCCAAACCATAACGCACACAAATGGCTGTTTATTCCAAAAATAAAACATAAATATATACATTCTATTTTTGATCTAGTTTGTGATTATATAAACTTACATTGAGGAATAACTCTATTCAACAAAAAATGATACTATAATTAGCTACACAAATTCTCAAACAACACACATAAAACAAGAACGGCTACTTACTCTCCAAAAATAACAATTAAAGCTGTAGAAATAACAACAGCCTTCCAACCACCACCCAAAACACCATCAAGGATAATAGGCAGTGTCTCGTTGACAATAACGTTGGATAACAACAGTGTCACGAGTACCCAGTGCTTTCCCCTGTCAAGCAACTTCAATACCTTTTTGGCATTGACCTTTTCTGTCTCAGTACCTGTCTCAATGAGCACATGGAGATTGGTTTCGTCCATGCCCATAAGTCCCAAGGTCAAACCTAGTTACCCTTTCTCTTTTAATATGGAAACAAAACCTTTTTTACCATTACGACTGTACCTGCGAAAACACCACCAACGAGTACTAATGCAAAGATCACAATGAGCTTTTCATAGAACTCAGCAGAACTAAAGTCGATCTCTGGCTCAGCCTCTTCGGCAGCACTCAAGGTCAGTGGGTGCCCATAAATGCTTGTTACACATGAGAGACTTGCAAGGAGCACTGTTCTTACTGAGCTTAATTGACTCCGATATAAACTAACCATAAAATAGACAATAAAAAAATAGATAAAGAAGAACGAAAACAAAGAAAAAAAAAAGATAAAGATAAAAGGTTTTATTTCATTATCCGCTCTAAAACTTCTGGATAAAAGGAAGTTGAAATAGCCCCTTTTTTTTAGACATTCAGTTCCGCTCCTTTTTGTCAAACTTTTTCCAATCAAAACACGTTATCTCCTTTTCCTTGTTCTTGGGATCCGGTAGCTGCGCATTTTTTATTCTTCTCCCTCTTCTTCATGTTATAACACTCTATACTTCTTAAGTATATGAAAACACGGCTATACAATTAGGAATAAAAAGTAGGAAATCAAGATTTATGCGAATTCAGCTCTTCCATTTATAAATGCAATAATTACCCTGTATTTTGGCACCAATTGTCATAAAGTGAGATCCAATCGAGCAGAGATGCTATTAGTTTGAAATATATATGTCTTGCTGATTTTGTTTCTTTTTGGAGGAGATAATATTACCTTTTTTGGGGTTTTTATTTCCATTTTACTTTAAGGATAAGGCAATGGCAAGCAAACTATCACATCTAATCTTCTCTAACCAGTGTATATCACACATAACCATGCATTAGGTGGAAAAACAAGGTCTGGAACTTTTAACTTCTCTTATTATAAATTCACTTTTGTTATCATTTCCTTTAATCTTCTCAAAGTTCTTATTTCAAGAATATCAAGAGCATTATGTTCTGCATTGTTTGTACATTATTATTCCAATAATAGACGTGCAGTACTATTTTGGCTTGACCATGTTCTACACAAATAAGAACACCATTTATATTATTATAGAAATTCTAAAAGCTTTGGTGTTACAGCTATTCAAGCACATGTATTGAAAGAAAGTAAACATATGCATTTGATCAAGTTAACCCTGTGTTTTTTTTTACTGAAAAGCTAATAGAATGTGTTTATTTTTGAAGTTCTATAGTGCATGAAAATAGAGAGAGAGAGAAAAATAGTTTCATATAAAACCTTTCTTTCTCTATTCGATACTATACACCTGACCGTAATATTATTATTTTTCGACAATAATAATTATGGAATTCTGTAAACATGTCTACCTTGTTCATTATTTCATCGTACATGATAGACTAAATTAAGGTTTTTTTAATTGTTTGTTATTAATATTTTGAGTTATATTTCGTGATGAGAAAAAAAAATGCAAAAACCCATTATTAACAGTACATCAAAACTTGGGAGTATGTTTAATTTCTACACTTACTCATACTTTTAAAAAGAAAAGGAGAAATGGAGATAGTCCTACCAATAGAGAGTAGACGCGTATTGTTGCTTTTACTAATAACTGAGTTTTTTCGTTGAGTAATTTTAAAGGCTGAATCAAACCTTCACATTTTCCCATATTTATACTTTTTTCTTGTTTTAATCTATTCATAATTTTGAAAAAATAAAATACAATCCAAGAAAGAAGAGCTGCTATTTCTAACAATGAAGAAGAAAAAAAAAGTAGCTGCCTCTCGTTTACATCACACAAGGTAGAATGGCGCCATCATGCAGTTAAAGCGATTTTATTCCTGTTCTCTTTGGTCAATATTTAATGGTCCGAACTCGGAGATGAGTCAGAACGTCACATCTCACTTTTGGACCTACCATGTCCTTTTATTTTTTTCCTCCGCTTTTTACAAAATTTCTCGCTCTTTCTTTTTTATGTATACAACTTTTTCAATACAATGAGAATCATTGATAAAATCGAAAAGGCTCAAAAAGAAAACACACTTGCTTATTCTTTTGAATTCTTTCCACCAAAAACTGAGTTGGTAAATAGATAGAATGAAACCAACAATCCTATTTTCTAAAAAGCAGATATATAGGGTTTTGCCAACCTTGTTGATCGTTTAGGTCGCATGAGTCAACTCCAGCCTGATTTCATATCCTGTACCTGGGGTGCTGGTGGATCCACTCACGAACGTTCACTTGAACTCTGCGCCACCGCCGAATCAATGTATGGCCTAACGACATTAATGCATTTGACATGCACCAATATGGAAAGAGAAAAGTTGGACGAAGCACTTGAGCAAGCAAAGAACTCTGGCATCCATAACATCCTCGCCCTTCGCGGTGATCCACCCCGTGGACACGAGTACTGGACACCTGTCGATAACCAGTTTAAACATGCGGTTGATCTCGTCAAGTACATCCGACAGAAATATGACGATTACTTTTGTATCGGTGTAGCAGGATACCCGGAAGGTCACATCGATTGTCCCGACATGGAACAGGATATTACGTATTTAAAAGAAAAGGTCGATGCCGGTGCTGATTTTATCGTTACCCAATTGTTTTATAACCCTGACGCTTGTGTGAGTTGGATCAAAAAATGTAGAGAGCGTGGTATTAGTGTACCTATTGTTCCAGGTATCATGCCTATTCAGACATATCAGAGTTTCCGCCGCATGATTAATTTGTGTAATGTCAAAGTACCTAAAAATATAATGGATGATCTTAATCAACTCAAGGTAAAACAAAAGATAAAGAATAAAGAGGGGATGGTAATTGATTTTATATATAGGGTGATGATCAAAAAGTAAAGGATTATGGTATTGACCTTGCAGTATCCATCATTAAGCGCGTTCATGCTGAAGCTAATGTGTGCAGTTTCCATATCTCTACATTGAATTTGGAACGATCAACCCGTTTGATTTTAGAAAAATTGGATTTACATAAGCAAAAGGTAGTGTTTTGCAAGACAATGGTGTAGAAAGAGATTTTTATGAGGGATAACGGACTTATTTTTTTTTTAAATAATCAATAAATAGGCTGCTAATACCGAAGCCAAGGTTTCTCCTTGGGCTCCTATTCATGATCCTGCACGCCTTGAAATGTGGGATGAGTTCCCCAATGGTCGCTATGGTGACTCTCGTTCTCCTGGTAAGATTTACATAACCATAAACTAGTGTAAACAAAAACTTACTCTATTGTTTACCTACTTCAGCTTATGGTGAAAATACATATGGTGCTGGTCAAGTTTTGGCGGTAAGTGTATATAATTAGCTAAACATAAATATACTAAATCAAAAAAATCGATAGACTTCGGAAGCTATACAAAAATGGGGAAGCCCCGAAAGTGAGCAAGACATTGCCAATTTGTTTGAAAAATACATTAAGGGTGAAATTAACAGTTTGCCTTGGTGTGAGGAGATGCTCCAAACAGAGACAGATACCATCCGCCAACAATTAGTAGATATTAATAATAAAGGCTTTTGGACAGTCAGTTCACAACCTGCTGTCAATGGTGCACCTAGTGATGACGAAATCTATGGCTGGGGCCCACATGGTGGTTATGTTTATCAAAAGGTAAATACATACATATATATAACATTGTTTTTTATTATTATCATTCAGTAATGATGAACAAATCATTTTTTATCATATAGGCTTTCATTGAGTTCTTCGTATCTGATAAACAAATCAAATCTCTATTAAGCCACTTATCTAAGGATAATTCTATTACTTACTATGCTACTAACCAAAAAGTAAAACCAAAATAATTCAACGCCAATAGTTATTACACCATATCCTAACCATTTTTTTTTCTAGGGAGACTTTGCCACTAATGTATCAGATGCTGACGCTCAAAATGCTGTTACTTGGGGTGTATTCCCTGGTAAGGAGATTATTCAGCCCACCATTATTGAAAAAGCAAGTTTTGATTCATGGAAGGTAAAAAAAAAAACTTCACTGTACTATTTATATTCTATATTAATACACTCTTTTTTACAAAGGATGAAGCATTTGATTTATGGGCAGAATGGGAAGACCAATACCCACCATCTAGCAAGAGCAAGGGTGTCTTGAATGATATTAAATCAACATACTGGCTTGTCAATGTTGTTCACAACGATTTCCAAAAACCCCATCTCTTGTTTGATGTAATGCTTTCTCAATAATAATGTTTAGATATTTAATAATAAATGTATACATAATCGCTTTAAGACAAATGTAACATGGCTTTTAACAATTTTTTTAGATTTATTTATTAAAGTTATATATAAGTGAACGATAGAAGTTTTAAATGATAAAGTTGGATTTAGCAATTCATAAACTGATGAAAATAGAACAACGAAAATAACGAGGCATTAATAAGGGAAAAGTCCATGTTTACTTGGCCTAAGATAAATGAGTCAGCAAAGTTTTAAAACCACAAAAAAATCAAAAGTATAGTGACTTACAGCAGCCTTTTCATCTTCATAACGCTTCTTATCGGCTTCAGCCTTCTCAACATAGGGCTAATAGAGATATTGGTTAAGAGAAAACAAATCAACGAATATAAATGAAATATCCTTTGCTTTACCTTCTTTTCGTCGTCAGACATGGACTTCCACTTTTCACCAAGAATCTTACCAATTTGACCTATATATTCAATTTTTTTTTAAGAAAAAAGATCATGATATATAACACACAAAAAAAAACCTTACCAAAGCTGGCATCAGGATTTTCGGTCTTGATGGTAGCTCTTTGATCTTGGGAGAAGAACATATATGCGGACAAACCACGCTTGGGAGCATTGGGATCCTTCTTGCTTCTCTTCTTCTTCTTATCTTCTTCAACGATCTTGGTGGCTTTAGTTTTTCTGGCGGTTTCTTTGGGCATATCTAATAAGATGTATGTGTAAGTTATAGTGGACTTTATAGATACACTAAGGAAATCATTTTAATTTCCTCCCACACTTTGTATTTTTCTCCCCCTCAAATTTTAATTTTTTTTTTTTTTTTACTCACTGTGTAGGTAGGCTGTGTAAGAGTGGTTTTTTTGGTGTAGAGTAAAAACAATTGCTTTTTTTTTGTGAGGTGAATTGTTGCTGAGTGTGTTCAGTGCATGTGAATGATCCAATCACAAGCAATCATCTCACACACCAAGTCCTGTTACCAGTCACTCCAGTAGCATTTTTTCCATATTGGAAAATTTGCACATATTACATTCTTCTCAGCGCTTTTTACTGGTTGGCTTTACCACTCCCTATTTTTTTTTCTTTTTT
>VCJJ01001837.1:32867-48084 GCA_024139415.1 Backusella tarrabulga
AGAAAAGAAAGAGGTATCAATGAGCGAGAAAAAGAAAACAAGAGAAAAAGAAAAAAAGACAAAAAAGAGAATCTAATTGGAAAGATATGTAACTTTCCGATCCCTTCAAAAACGTTTTGTAATATTATATAAATAGAGTTAATTCCAAACTCGTACTACTTTTTCTTTTTTAATATCACACACTCACGCTCAGGCTCCCTCGTTATATGCTATCTGTTTTTGTTAATTGTGATAAAAATCTTATATAATTAATTTTATGTAATAAAATAAAAAGAGTGTTGCTTTTGATATCAAGATATTTTCAAATTCTACAAGAAATATGAAGTCACCCCTCATTTTCAACCCCTTCCTTTTGTTCACTTCAAAAAAGGTACCTTTTTTTTTTACATTCTATTTTTTTTGGTATCAACAGCTCTGTAACAGACACTGGCATGTTATCACCCTAAGGTGTTAAACTGATCATATTCTCTAGAATAGTAAATGGAGCATAATTAGGATAAACTAATTTATTTCTTCCTTTTAACATCCAAAAAAAAAGAGGGGAAAGGTATGTATCACATCTCTGCTTCCATACCAAACTATAGGAATAAGGAACTCCCCCCTCTCCCTTTAATCGTGTCCAGTAATCAGGTTCCAGTTACGATGATCTTTCTTTTTTTTAATACTTGGGTAAAATGCAAAGGTTTAGATTTACAGAATAATACAAACGTGGGAAAGGAGAAAGACAGACAGAAAGAAAGAGAAATAAAAGGAACGGAACGTGTAGTAATGTTTTATTATTGACTAGAATTACTTTTAAACGTTGTTTTTTATATTCTGACGCTTGGTTTCTTTGTGTCTGTGAAAAATATAAAGCAAACTTTCTTCTATACACATAAACCTTTTGTTTAGTCAAAGAAAGATAAGATTATATATGGGAAGCTATCTCTCAAATCAATAGAACGGAATACCAAAGCTCTTATATAAAAAAAAGAGTTTTATTTATCTTTCACGTCAAATTCTTCTAGAAAAGTATATATCCATATTTGTTATGGGACAGAGATTCTTTAAGCCTTTCTCGATCAAAAAGGGAGAGGAGAGGGATAAGTATACAATTTTAATTTATATAAAAAAGGCATGGTAAAAAAAAATCAACATAGTCATAAAGCAGATGTGGTTATATATATGAATAAATTCTGAAAAGTAAGGGTAGATTAAAGTGCATGAAGCCTTATATCCAAGAATAAGACTACTATAACAAGGTATTATGCAGAAAACGTATACCTGAAGGCGTTAAATACATTTACATATGCGAAGTGCATGTACTATCCAAGGATATTTGAACATGTTATCATCAAAATTTTAGAAACTATTGGTATAACGAAGAGGGGTTGGGTTTATTTAGTGTTATTATAGTAGGATGGTATTAGTAGGGAAAATGATTAAAATAGCACGTATTTATATGACATCAAAAGATGAATTATAATTCTGCAAATATATTCACCAAATCGATATGTACAATCGAAACAGATCGAGCCAAATCGATAATACGGTAGCTCGTTTTAACAACCACATATATTGTTTTGGAAATATAAGCAAGTAATTGAAATGTAAATTTAAATAATGTATACTTAACTCATTATATATGTTTATAAATATACAGAAAACAATATATATCCAGTGTATCTCTATTTAAAACATAGTTGAGGTATGCCACTAATGACGACCCTATCGAACTTTCTAATCCTCATAAAGCAACTGGAGAATGTTCTTTTTCAGATTAGTCTGTGATCCCTTGCATGGCATCAAGATATAAAAGAGTGGTGGCCTTTTTTTTTTATTCATTCCCCTTTCACTCCTCCAACCTCCTTCTCCATCGCTCTCTCTCTCTCTTTCTCTTTCTCTTTTGTCTCATCAAAGCTCGTGGTCATTTTTTTTCACACGCACTGTTTTGCTTCCTTAAATGCGCTCATATACTGAACTTGATTCTTAAAATGGGAACATGGTGAGTTTCTTTTTGATAAAACATACTTTTCAATATTTTGGTCTCTCCACTTTTTCTTCACTAAAAAGGGTAGAAACATATGACTGTTTCGCCCCTTTTTTTTTAAACCTTGTTTTTGACAAAGGAATCATGTGGGTTTAATATAATAAATGAGATCATTCTTTTTCTTTTCTAAAAAAAAAAGAGAGAGAAACAGGTATGTGGATTTATTAAAAGATCATTTAATACAATTTACGAAGATGTGGTATGTTTTCATTCAAAAAAAAAATACTACTTGCAGCCACGAAAAGTTCTGGATGCATATTTCTTTAACTTCTTTGCTCGATCGATGACGACAAATTAACTGGAAATTTGACCAAAACCCTGCCTCCTGGAACTGTAATTTTGATCGGTCAACTTTGAAAATATCTGCATTTAGTCCCTTTTTGTTTTGGCTCCTGTCATCAATCATCGTAGCGAGATGCTTTTTTTTTTGCTAATAGTTTAACTTTATTCTTATAAATAGGGAACATGTAAAAATGATGAATAATGGTACGAAGTCGAGTAAAAATCCGTCTAAAACGAGCTAAAATGTAATAGGGTGTTGCAAAAAGATGGTTATCATCGATAAACATATGTGTTATTGGTTAACATACATAGTTGACAATACATTCTAATAAATCAGTAATTTATAACAAGTAAGAGACCCTTTTTTTTTTATATAAATTTATAATTTGAGAGAGAGCGAGAGAGTATAAGAGAACATCGCTCATGTGTGCTTGTATTCATGTAAATTATTTTGCTGGATCACACTTACTTGCATTAGTTGCATAAAAATCTAGAAAAAGGTAATATATTTTAGCTCACACTCCTTTTTCTTTTACTGTGAAAAATACAATCACCCTTCAGGAGAAAGAATGCCACTTTTAAAAAATCATACGCTTTAGGGTTTTACCTATTCTCCCTCTTTTTTTTTTTATCATTTATATTTGAAGCTTTTTTTCTAATTTTTTTTGTTTTTTTTTCGGATTCATAAACCTTTGTTTCTTCTCTCTCTCTTTTTTTTTCTTACATACTCTCTTTATTTATTCTTAACTCAGTCTCTATCGTTACTCACTTTCATTTATCATGGATATTCAAAAGCTACTTTGTGTAGATTATAAAAAAAATGGTTTAAACCCATCATCTTCATCATCGAAGAGAACAATATTACATCCAAAAAGCAGCAACCAGCGTAAACCATGGTCGGAGCATGAAGATTATCTTTTAAAAAAAGGATACTCAAAGGGACTATCATGGGCCATGATTTCCTCGATATACCTACCTGGTCGATCTCGAGGATGCTGCTGGGGAAGGTTCAAGACACTTCAAATGAAGTCATGTAAAAGGACCAACAAGCAAGATTGGTCCAATACCGAGGATCAGTTATTAAACATGTCAATCAAAAAACACGAAGGCTTATTTAAAAAGGCATGGAGCTCGGTGGCCCAGGAACTAAATACGCGTGATTGGAAGGAGTGCCAAATTCGATATAGTCGTATGCCCTCTCCGTTACGAAGATGTAGAGCACTTATGGATTAAGTCATTTCTGTATTGAAAAAAAAAGGCCGGTTTATCTAGCCATTTTTTTTTCATCACATCGTTTTGCTATTACTACTATTATTTCCATCTTTTTTTATTTTATTTGTACGCTTTCATTTATACCATATGTCATCGCTTTTTTATTATTATCATATATTATGCATTGCATTTTAATGCGTTTATTTGTATGTAAAATATGTATATGTATATTAACATTTCTATCTATTTGTTTTTTAAAATGAATTACATGTGCTTGCATATTGTTTTTCATATTACTATTATTATTCATTCATATTATTATTGTAATACCTTTTTTTATTTATTTTTATTTTATGATTTTCTGACTAATAAAAACAAATAAAATGATTTTAATAAAAACATAGCCTCTATGACAACAACACAATTCGTACAATGTCATTTATTAAGTGCATTTGAATATATATGGGAATTCTACGTCTCTTCTTTTTCATTGAGAGACAACAGTACTCATCAATTAAAAAAAAAAAGGAAATTTTGACTTATTTTCCGGGAATTCTTAATCATGAGGTGGATTACCACATGTTTTTAAAAAGAGAAAGTATCTTGATCATAGTACTATGTATGATTACTATTCGTCAACTTAGCAACGTCAAAGCTTTTTCATTATTTCAAAAAAATAAAAACTTTTCTTATTAATTTGGAAATTTTTTCTCAATTTCTTAAAAAACAATATATATCAATAAATGAATGTACTTTTCAATGATAGAACTATTCTATAGAATATTAAAATAATCAAGTTTCTATTCCTTCGACATGTAACAAAAAAATAGGAGAAGAGAGAGGGGGGGGGGGAAAGTCTGGTATTAGGTAAATTTTCGTGAGAAAATTTATTGAGATTCGATCGTTTTTTATTTTGCAATTATGCACAGAATATGGGATTTTATTACTTTGGACTTTCTGATGACATGTCTATCTTGTCCTATTTCTTGAGTCTATTAACATTATTATTCAAATAATTACTATGGATAAATACACACAGCACAATAAGATTGTATATTTGGAACGTTTTTATTTTAGTTATGGGCATCTTCAAGACAAAAGAGATACAAGGTAATTTACGCCACTACCAAGGCGGATAAACATTTTCTTTTTCTTTCGGTTAAATTGGCTAGTGTCTTCTGCATAAAGTAAAAACTCCTACTTCTACGAGTGTGCTTCGGATCATGTATGCTTGTTTTCAATCATTTTTTATTGTTTACTAAACGTATCTATCATATTAATTAATGAAAGTGTCCTATTTTTATTAGTTCGGAACATCCTTCCTGTTTAAAATGCTTCTAGTTCTTTTTTGTTTGATTCAAAGCAATGAGTTATAACCTTTTTCAAGTGGCATGAATCCTTTTTTTTTTTTTAACCAAGTCATCTGAGCCTATTGGATAAAGGGGTTGTGTATCAAAAACTGTATTATTGATTTCGGAAAAAAAAACAAGAGTCTAGTTGTGCTTCTTTTTCTTTTTAAAAAAGATTATCGAATCACCAATCTCAGGAAACTTTTTAAAATCAAAATGAAGACTATAAAAACATCGATTCGTACATCAATGCAGACGATGATTTCCCCTCCCCCAATTCGATGCATGTTTTTTTTAGCCAAGCAATTCATAAAACCGCTAAAATAACAAATTAAACCCTAAATAATTTTCATTGTTATGTAAGGCTTATTAAGTAAATATTTTTCATATCCTATTCAATTTAATCTTGTAGGCTATTTAACAACTTAATGGTGCTCCTGGTATTTGATGACCAGATGATCGAGTTTTTGTTAAGAGTGAAGAATCAATAAAATGAGTAAAATATAATGATTCCATGATGTGTACAATAACTTTAACAGTAAGGATGAATTAAGTCTGTTCTTTATCAGCGTAGAAAAAATCTGGTCCAACTAATAAATTCGGCATCTTCTTATTATGTAATAAATCTTGAAAGCGCTTTAGTATATCTGCCAATTACCTACTATGATCGCCTTTGTTTGAATAAAGAGCATCATAATAACGTATATATTTGTCATTGCTACTCGTTTCTTATTTTATAGCTCTTGTAACTTAGAAAAAGTTTTTTATAAACTGTAATGTATTCAAAACATACAAAACTACGATGCGCAGTCATTTTCGCTGATCTTTAATAAATAATGACTTTGTCATACAGAATGCTAATCTCTTTTTTTTTTTTTCGCTTTGAAAAGATCTAGATGACACTGTTTCCCATTCACTCACCACCAAAAATATTTCGTTTGCCCTTTTTTTGCGTTAACAAAAATGAGATGATTACATTTATAATTTACGCGTTTAGTATTTCCTTTAGTTATTGGGAAATCATACTTTGTACCACGATAACCAGTTCTTCTCCTTTGTGAAAATTATATTGCTGATGTTTGTGGCACAGCCTCTATCAATAGTAGCATTAAGCCGCAGTTATTAATCTTTTCCTTTTTCCTTTTTCCTTTTTCTTAAGCTTCTCATTCTTTCATATAATGACATCTCTGCCAATCGAACTCTTTCAACAAATCTTCTACCAGCTGCATCAACAAGATAAAGCCCAATGTATGCTCGTGTGCCGTCGGTGGAAAGTAATACTAGAGCAATATGCACTGTTTCATACCATCATCATAAATTCCGAACATAGTTTTAGACGAATTCTCGAAAAAATGGAGAGAGAACCTCATATCACAAGCCGCGTCGAGCAGTTGTTCATTGGTTCGCTCGATAGCAAAACAGACGTAAACACGCTACTTCTCTTGTTAACAAACATAAAAACACTATACTTCCTTCCCAACGCGGGCAAGATACCTACTCTCGAGAGTGGGGTAACGTATCCATGGAAAGAAGGCATCAAGAAAATAGTAGATTGCTCGTCAAACAGACCAAGCCACAGTTTACTAACGTCCAGCACATACTCCAACTTGACGATGCTCATAACGGATATCCAAGATAAAAGCCCTGATATTTTCAAGAGTGCACCTTTTTTGACCGCATTGGTTTTAATCACCTTTGATACAGATTTTGATGGCCTCGAAATCTTGCATGATGCCCTACCTCGCCTTGAATCGCTCAAAATTAAATATGGAAGACTTGATGGCTCTAAATTAGATGAAACGAGTATTGAACCTGCAGTTTCAGTAACCGAATGCCTATATGGCTTCAACATTTTAGGAAGCGACGTTCCGGGAAGAATCAATCTGCTGAAATACATGCGTAAAAAGTATCCAAATATATCAACATTAGCATACACAGACGGCGGCCCAAACTCACCTGATATCTTACGAAAGTATGACGATTTCGGATGGATGCCACTAATCAATAATTTAGGCGCCAGGTTGACGAAAATATCCATTGATTCACTTGCACTGAGTAATGATTTCCTCAAAATACTGGATCAAAGTGACTGTCAGATCAATTACATGCGGGTTTCTATCAATTCATGGGCATCCTTGATGACTATAGTGGATTCGCAGCAAGCCCATCATATACAAACTCTGACGATTAAACTTAAAAAGGAGGTGTATCTTGGAAAGTTCCATTGGTTAAAAAACTTTGAAAAGCTTCGAAAATTCAAACTGATATCTAATGTTACAAGAAGTTTATATTTTATACTGGAAGATCTCTTGGACAAATCACCACCCATGCTTCGAATCCTATCCATTCACAGTTTCCATCTCAATTATCGTCCAGACTGTGTCAATACCTATCCCATTGAAAGCTTATCTTTGAAAACGGCTCGATTACCTTACAATACAGACTCTGTTATCTCTCGGTATTTCCCAAAGTTATCCAAGTTGAAATTAAAATACTGCCTTATGGATACAAAGATCTTTAACTTGGGGAGCCTGAATCTTGCTGATTTTACTTTTGCAACTTATCTGTTAAAGAAGGATATAGTGATATTAGTAGATTGTAAAGGTCGAAAACGCTGGTATTCATACAGAATGGCCTCTTTGCTACCGACTTTTCGTAATCAATATGACAATGCCCAGCCACGTTCATTGATTGTGCCTTTCAAATTATTGACTGAAAACAAAACGAACAGACAGGCTGATTTTACTATAAAATGCAATTCAGTAATAAATTTGATATTGTAAACGTCTTTTGGAAGCGTATTCCATCAGTTATGAAAGCAGAGTACTCTTATTATTTTAGACATTCCAAATAAAGAATAGTTTGCGCAGCCACATGCAAATGAAGTTTATTTAATAATTAAGCTTTAGTTTCTTTTTCTTTTCTTTTCTTTTCTTTTCTTTTACTACTATAATTATTCCTTTTATGACAACATTACCAACAGAGATCTTGAAAGAAATCTTCTTACATCTTTACCAGCACGATAAACTCAAATGCATGCTTGTTTGCCGTCATTGGAAAAATGTAATAGAGTGTTCTTCATTGTTCCATACTCTCTATGTAAACTCGCCGTCCTATTTAGAAACACTGGCGGAAAAACTACAAAAACTACCCAAAGCAGCAAGGCAAACTGAACGAGTGGTCATTCATTTTAGATATCAGTCGGATCATCACACACTTTTAAACGCGCTACTAATGCTATTGCCAAATCCAAAAGTACTACTACATATGAATGCACCACTCGATAAGTCTGTGGTACACTCTGAAGGGGAGGCAATGGCGTATCCTTGGGCGCAAAAAATCACTCATCTCTCGGAAACCGCTGGAAGCCATGTCACACAGAGACTATTTGAAAATCAATTATCACTCTCAGGCAGCTGCGCAAATTTAACAACACTTGAGATAAACCTTAATGGTCTTTTGAGAGACTTTATTAGCCTTTACTTTGACAAGTTTAAATGTGTACCTGCCTTGAAACGCTTAAAAATAGACGATTTTAATGCAAATTTAGATCAGTTTGACATCCTACATAAACACTTGCCTCATCTCAAGTACGTCTCCTTTGATAACGTTATTATTGGACACCACATTCTTGATGAGGTCTATAGCGACCACATCACTATTGGAGACAAGACTATTGTACCTGCAACGTCTGTGACAGACTGTCTCTTTCATTTCCGAATAGCGGGTACTGTACAAAAGCATATAGAATTACTCGATTATATCACCAAAAAGTATCCCAACTTGACATCACTATCATTCATTAGCCATCGAAACACTATCGCAAACGATGGGGTTCAACAGATAAATCAACGTGGATGGGTACCTCTCCCAAGCCAATTGGGATCCAAGCTAAAGAAATTATGGGTCAACAACTCTGCAAACCTTGATAATGTCTTTGCCACGCTAAATCAGTGCCATTGTGATGTCAGCTATTTGAAGCTTGGCTTTTATCCATGGCGTATTGTAAAGGAAATACAAACCCGGTACATTCAAACATTGGTACTCTCCATTTCGGAAAAAGCGAAGCTTGATGATTTCGATTGGTTGAAGCAACTAGGTAGCCTAAAGAAACTCAAGTTGCATAGTTATAACAACAGAAAACTCGAATTAAAACTGAATACACTTATTGATAATGCCCCACCAACACTCAGGATACTCTCATTGTTTGGTGTGAGGATCTCCATTTATATGAGATACAGTGGCTCGACTACGATTGAAACCTTATCACTCAAATCTGTCAAGGTTCCTAATAACCTGGGTGTTTTTCTCTCTCATCATTTTCCTACGTTGACCAAATTAAAATTATGTCACTGCTTACTCGGAGAAGGTTTTTCAATGACCACTAAGGATTTGGACTATGTTCGCTTTTCCGAGTCATCGGCATGGGACGATATTGACGTATTGCTGATAACACAGTCAGAGCGTCGATTTTACCGTATCAAAGATGATGGCATAAAGAGAATATGGTTTGGCGATTTCAAGACTCTTCCAAACCCTGTAATGTACCTTGCATTGGAACCAAAGCCTGTTCATGATGGCAATACTGTTCCTCTTACTTTTAAATCAGTAAAAACACTTGATTATTTAATAAAATAAGAAATGGATAATTTAAAACTCGTTTTTTTTATGGTAAACTTAGTTTCTTTTTTTTTTTGCTGGTTTCGTAGGCTTGCCTGGTCCAATGGAGACAACCAGAAGACTTTTCAGGAACTTTGATTCTCTCAAATTATAACTATCTTTTGGAATGATCAAACCTTTCCATTTTTTTAGCAACGGAGACAAAGGTGTCAAATAAACCGGTTGTATTTAAAGTTTAATAAAATCGGAGTATATATTTTTTTGACAGAATAAATCATAAAAGCATAAATAAACGATGACGAGAGGTGATGAACAAGATAGACTTTTTGTGCGAGAGAAAAAGCTAAAAGAAAAAAGGTTTTGATCAATAAGGTGCTCTTCTCGTGGAACATTAGTTATGTGACCTTTTTGGTCGGCATTCACAACAAAATCAGTTTTTTTTTTTTTTCTTTGGACAAAAAGCATTAATTAGAAAAGGCCGGGAACCCTGTTTGCGACCAATCGTTTTTCTTTCCTTCTCTCTCTCCTCTTTTTTAATATATTTTCCCCACTTTCTTTCTTTCCTTCTTTTTGTTTTGTTTTTGAATTTATAGACAATGGAAGAGGAAGAGTATGATTATGAATCACTTGGTGGAAATACAAGCATGACTCAGAATGCGTTAGCTGGCGCTCTTGCAGGTATTGCCGAACACTGTGCCATGTTCCCGATAGACTCGATTAAGGTGAGTTTAATATCAATACTGCCATGTATTGGCGCGTTGGGTATAAGCAAGGGTGGAGCGTGTATTTATGTCGTCAAGATATAGACTAGAATGCAAGTTATACACAGCACTGCAACAACAGCAGCAACAACAGCCACGGCTGAAGCAGCCGCTCAGAAACCCGCGACTATGCGTAGCTTATGGAGAGGAGTGAACTCGGTGGTATTGGGAGCAGGTCCTGCCCATGCGTTACACTTTGCGACTTATGAGTATTGTAAAGAGTATTTCGGAGCAACCACAAATGGTCATCACCCACTTGCTTCAGCAGCTGCTGGTGCTTGCGCAACACTCGCTCATGATACCTTGATGAACCCATTTGATGGTAAGTAAAAAAACAAATAAAACGTTGAAATGGAAGGCGAGGGAAAAATGTCTCACAATTTGGGAAAATGAATTAGTGGTGAAGCAACGAATGCAGTTACGCGAATCAACATTTCGCTCAGTCAGAGAGTGTGCACGTAGTGTTTACAGTAAAGAGGGGTTTGCAGCATTTTATATTTCACTTCCAACCACACTTGTCATGTCGATCCCGTTCCAATCGATCCAGTTTTCGACATATGAAACTTTCCGTAAACTGCTCAATTCGGACGGGCATTACGATCCCAAAACACATGTGATTGCAGGTGCACTAGCAGGTGCTATTGCGTCTTCGATTACAACACCCATGGATGTGATAAAGACACTGCTTCAGACACGAGGTACAAGCACAGATCCTCGCATCCAACAGGTCGCGGGCTTTAGAGAGGCGACGGCCATCATCATGGAGCGCTATGGGTTCATGGGATTCTTTAGAGGGTTCAAGCCTCGTGTGCTGACACATATGCCAAGTGCTGCCATTAGTTGGAGTGTTTACGAGTACTTTAAATGGATCATTAAGCCACCAACGATGTCATCTGAAAAGAAGAATAACGCTATTTCACTATAAACAACTCTTTTGTCAAGAAAAAAAAACATAGATTATTTTTGTACCGGTTTTCCTATTCCTATTCTTATTATTATTTGTGCTTGTATTCAATACACATGTACATTAATATGATAAAAAAAGAAGAAAAAGAAGAAAAAGCAGACCCTCCCACTCCCACACATTCACGCACTCACTTACACACACACACACACACACACACATACACACACTTTACTCGCCCACAAAACAACAACAAGTATGCCACGCTTACATTAATATGAAGCAACCTGTAATTATATATATAATAAATACTATTATTACTACTACTATTACTGCTACTATTACTGCTGCTAGTGTCGCGATTTTAATATCCCGCTTGCAGGCACCAAAAGCGATGATGGGACAAAACAAAATGATTTTCCTTATTTGTAGCCTCGACATCTGTCTTTTCCCTTTTATTATCATACCTTACTTTTTTAAATCGTATTTTATACTCTTTTCTTCTTTTTTTCTTTAATCTAAATGAATGTATTGAGCAAACATACTTCAACTAATCTCGAGGCACTTAATCTCAAGATCACTCAATTACTAAGAGATCCCTCAGAAATATTTGAAAATGTAGCAATCAATGTCGATGCCATGAGTCTGGCAGAACTAAAGGACTTTGCAGAAAATGGTATGGCTTATTCTGCTTCATTGTAGTATTGCAATTAATTGTATTTCAAGGTGGATTGGGAGCATGTGTATCCAAACAAGACGTACTAGCAGAAACTCAAGACGATTTAATGTACCTGCAAGGTGAGTTGAGTTGATATAGTATAACATAAAACATTCACTGACGGCGTATAAAAAGGTGAAAGAATCATTGTTTTAAAATACATAAAGGACGACATCTATCTGGGCTATTGCGAAGGAGTGATCGGGCACTTTAATGCAGAAAGCGTTCATTTTGTCGAGTTGGATCCAAGGGTACTGGAGTCCTTGGATGCAGAATACCTCGATCCACAGCGCCAATCGATTATCTCATTTGATTCTCCGCAAAGATCGTTTTACAATATACCTCGTCATTCCCTCATCTCATTATCGTCTTCAATTACATCGGATCAATACTCAATACAGCAAAAGCAGCAGCACTGGCTGGCACGACGTAGCTTTGAAAGCCTGACCACCGCCAATTCATCGTCGATATCGACGCAGCACTACCAACAGCAATCCTCATCTTATTTGTCATATGATGCAACAAATCAAAGTAATTATTTAACACTCAGCTTTAAATCAAGAAATTACCCCTAATTAACTTGATTTTTAATAGATCAACAACAAGAGGGTGTCTATGATACTTCGACATTTAATATCGACTATTCAGATGATGACGATGAAGAGCAGTTTTATCATACTCAACCACCGCAACCACAAATAGCGTCTCCTTTGTCAGTCACTTCCCCAACATCGCCATTACAGAAGCGTGTTCCCTTTGAAAGCGATCATACTACAACAGACGATGAAGCAGAGGATTTATACCACCAGCAAAAGCAGCTAAACAAGCCAATCAATACCACTACACTTACTAATAATAGCAATGTTATCTATCTCCCAAATAAATTTAATAATAATAATAATAATAATATCAGCAACAAGACCAATGATGGTGATGTAGACGAATTTGGATTCCTTCTTACATCTAAAAAATCCTTATCAAGGTAATTGTTAATTAACAATATATTTGCCAACTTGTACTAAACAGCAGCTTCATACAGCACTAAAAGTAATCTCAGCTCAGCTAATAAAAAGACCCTCAAGGAATACCGAGACCTCGAAATAAAATGGATCAACGTTGTCAGTAAATTCGATGCAGGCGCAATCAAAAAAGACGCAAAACTAAAGAAACTGGTGCGTAGCGGAGTACCAGCCTCTGTGCGATCCAAGGTGTGGCAGCTTTTGGCAGGTGTCAATGATTTAAAGAAAAAGGATCGGTTCAAGTCGTTGCTGGGTATGCCGGCAACCAAGATTTATGATGTCATTAATCGGGACATTCCACGCTGCTATCCTGATCATGTTCAGTTTATGGAGGCCAGTGGACAGGGTCAGCGTGATTTGAGCGCGGTGCTAAAGGCCTATTCGCAGTATAACCCAGAGTTGGAGTATTGTCAAGGCATGGGTCGATTGGCTGGCTTGATGCTGATGCACATGTCGGTGGAGGTAAACAAGGGTAATCACGTTGGGAAAAATGAATGAAAATTAAAATGTCTATGAATAGGATTCATTTTGGCTTTTGGTAGCTACCATTGACCGCTATATGAATGGTTACTTTACACCTACATTATCCCAGCTTCGTATCGATGCTTATATCATTGGTCAGTTGCTACATGACCACAATCCAAAACTGGCTCAGCACTTGGAAAGTAACGATGTGTTACCCATCATGTACATTGCGCAGTGGTTCCTGACCGCGTTTACAATGACATTACCATGGGAATCTGTATTAAGGGTATGGGATTGCTTTTATTTTGAAGGTATCAAAGTGTTTTATAGAGTGAGCTTGGCCATCATGGATTTATGTAAAGGTAAGTGTACATATATATATATATATATATTTGACTTATTAACATGCATCACAGATTATCTACTCCAATCATGCCCTACCAATTCAGAGTTGCTTGGATTCCTTCTACATATTCCACATAGCTACTTACAGCCTGATGCGCTACTGGAAGCCGCATTTGGTATCCAACTTTCAAAGACAGACATCAAGAAATATGCCAAAAAGGCAGGCTCCGATGATGCCTCGGTAACTGGATTACCATTTGAGGATGGCATCAAGAACCTCCAGGTCAATGGAAATGCTGCTGCTGCTGCTGGCTTGGGTGGATTGAAACAATTAGGCGGAAAAATCAAGAAAAAGTAGATTTACTCACTAAATATAGAAATTCAATAAAAAATGCCCCTGACAACATTTCATATTTTATATTTATTTATTTATCATGCATCGTTTTTTCTTTTTCTTTTTTTTCTTCTTTTCTTTTCTTGGAACATGTTTCGATTATCTTCAAGTAAAATACCAACTCGCTTACCACGATTGCGTTTCAATCAGGCTTCTCTAAGGACAAGAGTAGCAGCAACAAGAAGTTTAGCAACAACAACCAATGTATTGATGGTACAGAAGACGCGTATTTTAAATAGCGCCTTGGCTTTTACAGCGCTTGGAGCCTTTGCTATCAGCTATGCATGTGTTACGGATAGAGTGTCTGCTTTGGAAACAACAGATAGTAAGTTACTAACGGGGTGGAAAAGGGCAAGTAAATAAAGATGACTAAAAAAACAGTTTATGGCATTAGCCATGGCAGATTCGCTATGTCAGGCAATCATACAGAATGACTTTAGAGCGGTTAAAAAGTAAGGTTTTCTATAATGATAAAGATATGATATTTTAATGATGATGATAGACTAGCGGAAGATGCCAACTTTACACCAAATGTATATCACCGCTATGGATGGACACCTCTAGTAAATATTAGCACACATATTATCTATATTAAAAATTACTATTTAAAAATATTAATTGTACATTTAGCAAGTAGCAGTGATTCAAGATAACGAACAAATGGTTAGATTTTTACTTGAAAAAGGCGCAGGTAAAACGCTCACTATTCTTGTAGCAACTTATCATCCAATATAAAATTGTTTTATGTATAGATCCCAATTTAGTAGATCAATATTATCCCCGTTCTCACCAAGCAGCCAACACGCGTCAAGTCGACTTTTCAGAAGACTTGTTACCGTATCGTGATTATAGGGACTACACTGCCCTGCATTATGCCGTCATTATCTGCAACCCTACCATTGTCAAGTTGCTCCTGGATGCCTTGGCTGACCCTTTGGTACGCAACTCGCATGGCCTTACCCCACGTGAATATCTCTACTATGTCGAACGCTTTACCGGTGAACAGAATATCGAAATCGAGGAAATGTTGAGACGTAAGTTTTTGAAAATACTCCCTTGAAGATCCATCTCACGTTTTTTTTTTTTTTTTTTTTTTTTTTTTTTTTTTTAAAAAAGAAA
>VCJJ01001841.1:8650-22094 GCA_024139415.1 Backusella tarrabulga
TAATGGATGCTCAGGGCTAGTTGAATGGGTGATCTTACCACCAAGCCGTTCCATTTGCACATTATATTACACGCCCTGACCTGAAGTCATAACGTGTATCAAAAATACCAAAGCGGTGGTGAATAGCCAGTGGCAACCTTGTAGATTGTATATAAATAAACTGCACCGAGGACTCCCGATGCTGAGATGGTAAAAGTGGTGGTGGAAAGCGCAGCAGCAAGTGGGTCATTATCGTAAAGCATAAAAGCACCAAAGAAAAGTCAGGCTTAGATGGATATTCCAAAATCAGAACTATGAATCTGGCTTACAGCAAAAATCAATGAACAGACATGTGTGGACCCTGTTACCAAAATATAGAGCAAACACGACTTGAAATCCAAAGATACATCTGCCTCTAATTAGCACGAGAGTGACTTATCCAAATAAGAAGGTTCTGAATAACCAAAGTCATTGCTTGATGTAAATATTGTATATACACAGAAGGAAGAAGAAACGAACAAACAAGATGAGGCGCAAACGCAAGACAGTGTTTGGTGGATAAGACAATCAATCGGCTCACCCCTTGTATGGGTAATTTGAAAAAGGGTTCTTAAATGATTACTTCGGAGTTATCAAAACAAATTATCAAGCCTATTATAGAGTAGAACATTTGACAAAACAATGGATTTAATACGGTGCTCCTTTGAATCAGAGAGATACCTTCAGAAGTTGATTGCTATAAAACACAAACGTATATTCCCATGGAGACAACTTTACCTTACTTCTCTTTATATTGTACATACTACAAATGCATTCACCGATAGTATATGTAGATGCAAGCATGTCTAAAATTATTCTTTTATTATGTCATTATTTGGCTTATTAATTAAACATTATTTTAATAAAGACACTGTATTAAATTTAGCTCTTTAATAATATATATCTAAATTAATATAAACATACATAGCTAGTAGCAGGTTTTTTCCCCATTCATCGAGTAAAATAATGGCCTGTATGCTGATGAAAGCATGGGAGGCCCATTAGAAAGACAAGGAGCTATTGAAGGTGACTCAATAAAAAGTTATGAATTACATGTCCTTCGGAGCCTTCTCTTTTTTATGGAAATGCTCTTATCTTACAATCCATAATGAGATGAGATAGGCTAAAACGTGTAATAATAAACATGTATGAATGGTGATGTAAATGGGACGATAAGATGTAGTATCCTTAGTAGTATAAAGTTGTCACTTTTGGCGCCACGCTATTTCAATTTGTTTTGCATAATTCATATGTTTATTTTAAGCACCGCTACTTTCATTCATTGAAGATTTATGTAAAAGTCTTGGTGTAAATAGTATGCTTTATATATATATATACATTCAAGCCTCTTTTTATCTGCCAAAGATAACAAAACAATTAATAATAAAGCGTATTTGGTAATTGGTGCTCTTGTGCCAATCAAAAGCCCCTCAGCCATCCCGTTTATTTGTTTATATTTATACGTTTATTTTTTTTCATAAATCTATTGTTTCTTCAACTTTGTGTGCAATTTTGAATGAACAAAAGCGCCTGCTTCATACATACACCAACAAAGAGAGCCACAGCCAACAAAAAAGCCAGCTCTCATAGTATCTGTAAAATCACCAAGGAAAGGATATGGCCAGTAGCCATTTATAGTCTGACAATACCATGACCAAACAAAGTAGAAGGCAGCAAAACTATAAATCATAAAAACGTGTGCATTTGATCTTGCAAAATCCAAATCAAACACCAAAAAATCTACCCATAGGAATAAAGCTGGGAATAAATGGAGCGAAAAATCAAGTGGAAGAGGAATGAGAATAATATCATCTGGGATTAAAAGGTGTGGATCCATCATCATCATTGTCCAATACAAGACACTTATTAAACCTTCCAACTATACGACAAGTTAATAACATTTGTAAAGAAAGTTTATAAAACGCGATATTTACCGGTGTGGCGATGTTCTTAACTACACGGTAAACATCTAAAAATAAACAAAAACTTGTTAAACACGTCTTATACCTCCTCCTCCTCCTCCTCCTCCCCCCTCTTTTTTTTTTTTCTTCGTTCTTCCCCTCTTTTGTTTGTTTGAAGAAAAGTTCTTACTCGTTAAAAATCCAGGTATAAAATAACGTATGATTTTTAATGCAAAGGTGATAGATGCACATGTTAAACCAAGAATTGTAAGATACTATATATTATAAGTTCCTCAACGAAATCATCTCATCCAATCCTGTTTTTTTTTTTTTGTTCTCACCTGGAACTGCCCACCATAACCAAGAGCATATGGATTACTAAAGGCAGGATCGTGGATACCTTTAAGAGCATATAAATTGGAACAAAACCCGAGCGTGTTTATAGCGAGAGATAATACGCTAGACATTTAGTAAATACAGAAGAAAAAAAATAGGAGTAAAAGAGCAATTAATAAAAAAAAAATAGAAAACAATCGATTTTATATATAAAGCCATCGGATCAGCGTTTTTCCCGATCTCAACACTTTATGATTGGTTCCACGTTGGCAGAAAAAATTTTAAGCAACACAGCAAGTCCCCATTTAGGACGATGATGCCTCTTATCTGTGGTCAGACAAATACTACACCTCTTTTGGCGAGCATGTGAATACAGCTTTTAATTTTTGATATTACATTGTATACTCATTTACCTATTCTTATATTGATAATCATCAGATATAAGGCACTCGAATATAATTTATGCAAAGTTAAAAAAAAAACTAAAGTTCAAACAATTGACAAGGAGATTGAATCGGGCTCAAACAGATATTGATTGAACCCGTTTGAGTCCCACTGTAATAAGTATCAAACTTGGATTATACCTCAACCAAAATACAGAAAGTAATCAGTGTATGCTCACTTTTTGGTAAGGATCTACAAACAGGCTTTTCATTCTTTTTTTTAAGACAGGTAAAGCCATCAGGACCACTGCCAAGAGTTTCATTCTTGGATATATGATTACTATTTCATTTATGCTGGAGTACTCTGGAGAGCCGGGCCGTTTGGGCCGATGATTGGTTATTAGTGTTGTTTTCCACAACCAGGAACCATACTCACATAAAGCATCGAAGATGTATTTAATATAAAAAAGTTCTTCCTTGAATATCTTGTCGATACGAATAAAAAAAATGATCAAAAGTGTTGGCATATCTGTATCCATTTTGTCCAACATTGATGTACTAAAAGCAAACAGTGAGTTCCCTGAGCACGATCGAATTTCTATAACTCAATCGGATTATGTAATCAAAAACATTTCCTGTAAACAAAATACCTCTACTAAAAGAAATGACTTGCTTGGTAATTGGACTTGACAGATATAGTTATATTGCGCTTATATAACGTTTGATGGGTCTAGATCCATTTCGTAGGTCACTCCAATAAAAAAGTTGCAGAGATACCATCAATGTAATATTTATAAAATGAGTGTAATGAAAAAGAACTGTAATCATGGCATCCTATCCATTTATCACGTCCCCCTTTTTTTTGCTCCGTCTACATAACGGGAATGAAATGATAAAAAATTACACCGCTGACTCTCAACAAAGTTCAACCCCACTGAACTTAGTGCTTCTGTAGTTGATTGTAAATATTTTATTTTCCTAGAGTATTGACCTTGCAAATAATGTTTCAAACAAGTAAGCGGACCATCTTTGATTGATAAACTAGAACACGCGAGAATGTGGGGATATACAAGGATACGTTTTATATATATCGAGAAACTTTCCAATCCTAACCTTTGCTACAAGAGCAGGCTCCCATGGATCGCTATCCAAGTAGCAGATTTCAAGTAATGGACAACCATCGAGTATTCTTTGGCACTTTAACTCGTTTTTATTATTGATAACTTCGTCATAAAAAATACAGGCTGCTTTTGCTCGTGTAATTATTGAGATGCCCATAATTCTTTAAGTTGATATAAATATCAGAAGAGAAAGAAAAAAAAAGAAAAAGGAAAAGGTCTTTTTTTGTTTTTGTTTTTTGTTTCGCGAATGACATTCACATATCTGGACAAGAATTGATTATTTTGATTGATATTTGATAAATAAATCTCCCGTTTGTCCATCTTTTAATAAGATGCTCTTGTAGGGCTTTTCTTTTCAGATAGTTAAGTATAAAAAAGAGATCTTTTTAAGTGAGGTGATGGCATCACACTTTCATATTACGGAGAGATGTGTTTACAGTTGATCAGGTCTATGGTAAACACTTGGACAATTCTCTAGTTTACTTCACATTTGTCTTGTTGTGAATACTGATGGTGTGTTTATCAAGTAGTGAAGGAGGTTCCTGGGCATTCTATTTTCCTCGAAAACAGCAACAAAGGATTTTAGAATGCGTTAGGCGCCAGAGTAATAAGAAAGAAAAAAAGATAGACCAGTTTGATGATATTGAAATAAATGCGAATATTTCAAAGGAATGAAAAAAGAAAAACAGTAATTCCCACAGTCAATTAAAGGACTTTATTATTAAATTAATATTATATTTTCAACATGATCGTATGTCACAAGCATTTACATATATTTATAACACAAGATTTTATTTAATCAATTTGTACTCGACAAAGTTATTTTATTCTCACTTGTCAGATCTGCAAAAGGAAAAAAAATGATGACGATGTCACCTTGAACAAAAATCACAAGTAAAGAAAGTGGCATAAGATGTATCTTTTTTATTTCACGAGCTAATCAAAAAGGACCATATGTTTCTCATCGTAAAATGGAGGGTAACATGATATGGAAAACTAATGCATTTAAATTCATGCTATGAAAACAGTATCATACGCCCAAGTAGATCATTAAAAGAGCGATTTTCGTAAAGACACTTAGTAATCAAGTTGTATCAAACGATGTTGGAAAATGGTCGCACAAAAAAAAGGGGTACAAATTGATACAAAAATAATAAAATAATTTAGAAGTAGGAATGAAAAAGTGCAACTATTTTATACACACACTGATAGAGTTTTGTTTGTGAAACTGCTTACAAATGGTACTTTCTAATTGGCGTTGGTTACTACGAAAACCTGATCTGTGCTTAGCTTTGCTAAACTGTTTGAATCATTTACGCGAAAGAACTCTTATCTTCTTCCCATCTTACCATTTCTTTTTCTCTAGGAAAAAAAAAGTGAGCTACTAAAGATAATATCCGATTATTAAATACCTGTATCCACAACGTGTACATAATAAATAAAAAAAGACAAATAGCTTGTAGTTCTATTTTTACCAGCTAAGTGCGGTCTTTCAAGTGAGTCCCAGTTTTCAGGTACAAAATTGCTTTTAGGTGTACTATTGGTTAAACTTTATCGCCTTATTCTATTCTGGGTACATATTTTGGTGAACGAAAACCATGGGCACATGTCTTTATTTTCCCTTTCAAATGAAATAAAAAAAATCTCATAATAAAGATGATATATGTATTAATAATACGATTTTAAAATATCTGATGTGCAGATACTACTTTTATATAGAAACATCATATTTGCTTTTTGCTTCTTGTATTTCTATCATTTCATAATGGACGTTCTTATATATAAAATAGATAGTTCTGTCATTTGTATATACAAGCTCTAGTTTAGAGCTTTACAGGTTGAATCTTATTTTGTTTAATAGAAAGAGAAAAGGTCCTTTTCTTTAAAGCAATCCCATCCTCTTTAAATAAAAGGATTTGGATAAATCATGACAAATATAGCAAACGCACGGAAATCGCTAATTACGATACTAAAACTGTTTAAGCTCTCCCATTTTCTGTAATAAACGAAAACATGAGCTACGATTCAATAAATGGAGGTCGGAGCGATCATATCGTAAAATGTTCTGAAAAGAAAAACTTGAGATGGTTTTTTTTTAGCTGTCATTTTTTATTAAAAGAGCTCCAATGTTTCCTTGAAAGGTTAAGCGTTACTTACCTGGATCCTAAAATACAAGAGTGTTATATTGAAGAAATGGACGATTTATCTGGGCTAAATAGTTGATTATTTGACATAGTGAATCAAAAACAAGTTTGCATGCTCTCTATTCACAAGTTGAATGCTATGAATAAGCTAATATACATACTTGTAAATGAATCATGACTCCCAGCTGTCATACGTAGATTGTTTTATTTATATATACGCAAGATGGAAGCAAAACAAACATGTATCATAGTTCAGATGACATTTTTTCACTGAAAGTGTAACCTGATGAATTTGAAAGGGAGAGTAAATACATGAGTCTGATAATGAACTTTAATCATCTAGGTTTGGATCGATCTTGCGATTGCTTATTATCGTCATTATTATACTATTATAAATGACATGGAGCTTTGATTTTTTTTTAATATATTAATAGAACTAGAGCATTGAATCGTAAAGTAATGGCAATAATACGATCTAGTTGTTTAATAATAACAAGGAAAATATTAACAATACGTAAAACTCAGTTGGCCTTCTCCAACCAAATTCCTTTTTATATATTTTTTAATATTGTATGGAACCAGTCAACGTAGAGCACATTTTAATGATGACATTCAGTATTTATTATAACAGAAGCAGATAAGGCAAATGATGTTTTACTATCGTTAAAGGGATTATTGGTATTATGTATAATAGGTTTAGATGCTGCATTAGAATCTACTAAATATTATCAAATATTTTTTTGTAAATAATAATAATAAAACACTTGTACACAAATAAGAAGATGATGATGAATTAGACACACTCACACAAATTCTTTGTTCGAGTGTAACGGAATTCATTGTGGTATTTTAAATCACAACTTTGTCAAAAACAAGTTAGATCCAATAATGCAGAATGTGGATTTACCAATCGACTTTATTTTGTGTGCGTGTGACCGCTTATTAAGACGATATTTTTTTTTCTTGTTTATTTTTTTGGTTTAAATATTTTTTTCTCTTTACTACATTTTCTTGAAATGGCGCTGCCTAATCTATGGAAGATCTATAGTTCATTTCGAACACCCGAAGAAGAGAGACAGTTTTCGAGATCAGCGTTCTTCAAGTTTAGTGGATTCATACTTTCTTGTATTGCAATGACTGTGTTTGCTTCACGCTATAACAACAAGCCAAAGTTACTTTACTAAAGAAAAAAAGTGCGGGAATACAAAATGGTAAATCCTCGTGTTTATAGGATCTCCAGAGGATAGACTTGTATGACAACTTTTTTTTAAAAAAAAATGGTTTCCAGCTTTTGTATCTGTCTTATTAATGAGCATCAGAAATAAAGTTTGACTTTTTTTTTCAAACTTATATATAAACCATTGATTTGAATTTAATTTTTTTTGTTTTTCTCTTTTTTTTTCATTTCATTTCTTATTGCCCTCACTGCTCTTTTCCTTCCTTCCTCCACTAAGCTTTTTTTTCCCCCATATACTTAAGACTTTACTAACAAACAATCATGCTTCAAGCCACCTCAATGGATAAGATTCCCGCCACTGTTAACGTTCTTCGTAGCACATTTAACACTGGTAAAATCATCGAGCCGTTTTATATAGCATCCCAATACTGACACAGCTCTTCATCGTAGGATTAACAAAAGACCTCGATTTCCGTAAACAACAATTGCAAAATTTGGTCCGTTTCTTTGAAGAGAACGGACCCGCCCTCGAACAAGCTCTTTGGAAGGATTTACACAAGCATAAGCTCGAATCATCAATTGGTGAAATATCACCCGTTGTTGATGAATGTAAATTCATGCTTAAGAATCTCAACGAGTTTGCCAAGCCTGTTTTCCCCAAGAAGCGTTTCTTGATGAACGCTACTGATAAGACCTACATCAGAAAGGAGGCCAAGGGTGTCGTGCTTGTTATTGGTAGGAGCTTATATATAAAATATGCAAATCGTATGGTTGTCTAATTTATTTTATTATTAGGTGCATGGAATTATCCCGTATGTTGAACATGATGACAAAAAAGGAACATTCTTTCCATTTTAACCTTATTTATACAACAATAGATCAACTTGTTGCTTTTGCCTGTTGTTGGTGCTATTGCTGCCGGTAACTGTGTTGTCCTCAAGGTATATAAAGATGTTCTTTTTGATGTCATGCTTTCTAATTATATATATTCGGTTTTACACAAATAAAATAGCCCTCCGAGGTTTCAGAACACACTGCTCAAACAATCACTGAACTTTTACCAAAGTACTTGGATCCTCGCGCTTATGCCATCATTAATGGTGGTGTAACTGAGACCACCTCTGTTTTGGAGCAAAAGTTTGATCACATCTTTTACACCGGTAACGGTGTTGTTGGTAAGATTGTCATGACTGCTGCTGCCAAGCATTTGACTCCTGTTACTCTTGAACTTGGTGGTAAATCGTAAGTATCTTCATCTATTGGGTTAGTGTATATCCTGTACCATGATTGACCTGTGTATCGTTTTATTTATCTAGTCCTGCTTTTGTTACATCTGATGCTGATATCAACCTCACTGCTCACAGATTGATGTGGGGCAAATGCTTCAACAGTGGACAGGTAAGACATATTTATATATATATACTTATTTAATTGCAATATTAACGAATGGCATGTTTCAGACCTGTGTTGCCCCTGATTACGTTCTCTGCGCAAAGGAACAGGTGGAACCCTTGGTCAAGGCATTCGGTCAGGTTGTCAAGGAATTCTATGGTGAAAACCCCCAACTGAGCGACTCTTACTGTCGTATTGTCAGTGACCGCCAATTCAACCGTTTGAAGGGTTACTTGGATAACTGCAAGCCTGATACCGTTGTTGTTGGTGGTAGAACTGATGCTGCCGAGCGTTATATTGAGCCTACCGTTGTTTGCCCTGTCTCTGCTGATGATAGCAACCTCATGGCCTCTGAACTCTTTGGTCCTATTCTTCCTATCGTCCCTTATGAGACTATTGATGAGGCTATTCAGATTGTCAACAACGGAGACCATCCTTTGGCTCTCTATGTATTCGCAAGCAAGACTTCTACTTATGATTATAGTAAGTTTTGGGATAAACGACTATATATTAAATATGAATATGGAATTAAATGGTTTATTTTTTCTTTAGTTCTTGATCGTACCAGCTCTGGTGGTGTCCTTGTTAACGATACATTGATGCACTTGCAAGAAATGTCACTTCCCTTCGGTGGTATCGGACCTTCTGGATCAGGAGCCTACCACGGTCAAATGTCCTTTGACACCTTCACCCATGAAAGATCCACCATGATCAAGGATACCTCTGCCGAGGCTGTTTCAAGCGTTAGATACCCACCTTATAACGATGATAAGGGCAACGTCCTTCATTTACTCGTTTACGGTTTCCCCGCTGGCATTGGTTCCAAGGCTAGCACCATGGCTACCTTCTGTGGTTCTTTCTGGAAGTTTCTTTTTAATAAGAACCAAAGAAGGGAAAGCCACTTGTAAAAAAAAACAGACTCCTCCAAAAAAGGCAATTGCGCTCTGATTCGCTTAAAAAAAACCTTTTCATTCTTTTTTTTTCTTTTTCATTCTGTCTTCCTTCTTGATATATCTACTAACTTGAAGCCAAAAAAAAAGGTTGATAGAAGATAATTTAATTTATTATTTATTTTTATTCATTATTATTACTATTTCTTAATCATTTTTTATCAATAAAAGAAAGAAAAAAAAAATCAAAACACAAAAATGCTTATCTATTTCTCGTTTTCATTCTTTTTTTAGTATAAATAATCCTTTTCTTTGTGTGTATAATTATATCTAAAAAAATGTCAAAGGAATATCCCATTCAAGTCAACAGTTCAGACGATGATTTTGATTCCACTTCACATGGCGATAACAGGCGTCGCACTGCAGCAAATAAACTTGCCGACCACGCGGACATGAGCTGGACAGATGAAGAAGTTGACATTTTACTGACTGAGCTGGAGATTGAGGTTGGCGAAGGTGCAAATCGGTTTCTTTATGAGGATGAGCGAAAGCAATACTGCTGCCAAATAGCAGAAACGGCCTTTTCAAACACAAAGACATGGCAAGACATTTGCCAAATGATCATTTGGCTTTGGTCAACCTGGGAAGCGATAGGAAATGTTACTGGAAAGTCGTGGTGGAATATCACGGAAAAGGAGAAGCATGACTTCTCTTTGTTAACGGATAACAAAGGTAAGCACTTGGTTTAATTATTATGATGATGCGTGTGTTTTATAATAAAGAGAGCGTGAAATAAGAAGAATTGTTTTATCATGGATTTGATATTAACTCGTTCTCTCTTGTTATTATTTGTGTGTGTTACTTGATTATCGTTATCATTATCTACTATTATTATTGAAATAACTAGATCAACAGTTGAAATCAAAGTTTAAGTACTTTGATAAATGCGATAGGATCTTTTCCTATGTAATTGAAGACGGCGAAAACGAAGAAGGGGAGCAGGACCATGGCAACGATAATGAGGACCAGGCAATGCGCTATTATTAGAAAAAAGAAAGCGCGCCAAGATACCATTTTCCTTTTGCTATTACTATTATATACATTGTTATTTTTGTATATTCTCTCTCATATTAAACTTTTTTAAATCAATCAAAAAAGCATAAAAAGCCTCATTGACATGCTACCAATTAGTAAATAAATTGTTTATTTGTAACTGTGTATCATAAACAAGGGTGAGAGCGGCGAAATCACTCTTGTGACGGGATGGCCCATATTTAGCGGCAATGTAAAATCATGCAAGTTTATATCAATCCTTGTCATGTTAGTACTTTGTGACCGTTTCTCGCAAACAAACGATTGATCCAAAACTGTGGTAAGATCCAGTTACATTAAAATTAAACGCGGTATTTATTATTATTTCTTTGGAATTTCTTCAAGCAAAAACTGAAGAAAGACGGGTAAACCATCCGGTTCAAACTTGACCTTACACTTCAGGTCATGATGCAGCTTTGGTATGAAATCATCGTTTTTCTGCTTATAATCTAATTGTGGAATGAACTCCACCTCTCCAGACCGGTCCTTTGGGTATATCAGTGCGAAATGCAATGCTAAAACAATAAACAGTTACCAATCACATCGCAATTCTTTTACTTTAATAAAGGTGTCGACCTACTTCCATCCTTGCCCTTGATAGAACACATGTATTGGATGTGGTCATCCTGGTCTTCCCAATCCAAAATGTGAATAGAAGTAAACCCACTTTGTAATAATAACTTTGTACGTGCCATTTCATATTTCTTGTGAGTGTTGATTCTTTCCGCTTCAGACTTTAATAATCTAGTTTCCAGCGATTTGATTGCACTTTTGAGTCCTTCAACTTGCTCATTATCGTTATCACTGCTGTTATAATCTTGCTTTGGGTGAAATCCGTCAATGCGTTCCAGCTGATCCTTCTCTACTAAACCATACATTCTCTCGTGCACTTTATAAACAAAAGAGAGTTAATTATGGTCCAACCCACATTGTATTACATAACATCATCATTACTCTTTTCTCTTTCCGAAACCAAACGTTGAAGCTTATTCAATTCGCGTTCTGGTGCAGTCATTCTATAATCCAGCAGCTCCTTCTTTTCCTCTTGTGCATGTTCCAACGAATATTTAAGCTGTAAAACAAGCACTTAGTAAACCGTCCATTGTATTTATTATATAGTAATAGTAACCTGTGCCACTTTCTCTTCTAAATAAGCGACTTTCCCTTTCAGCATAGTATGCTCTGCTTCTGTCATATGCTGGTTTGATATAAAATACGGTTGGGGCATCATGTCATCATGTTGCGGCGTGTGAGCTTGAAAGGAAGGGTATTGATAGTTTTGCTTTCGTGGAATATAAGCTTCATAATGATCAGATAGTGCTGCTGCTTGTAACTGCTCTTTCGGGTATCCTAGTCGAGCTTGCTTTCGTGGAATATAAGTGTCATAATTATCAGATGCTGCTGTTTGAAAATACTCTTTCGAATATGCCGATGGCGCTTGTTTTGGCGGTAGAGAGGCTTCATAAGTATTAGATGCTGGTTCTTGTAACAGCTCTTTCGGGTATTCTACTGGGGCTTGCTTTGGTGGAAGATTAGCTTCAAGATTATTAGATGCTGTTGACTTTAATGGCTCTTTTGGGCTTGCTAATGGGTTTTGTTTTGGCGACTGAAGCTTTGGTGGCGACTGAGGCTTTGGTGGCGATGGAGTAGGTGATCTTGATGGGATATTCACTACTGATGCGACATCATCTTTCTTGACGTCCATGGGCTCGTCTTTGATCAGGTCCTCAATCTCATCATCAAGTTCACTTTCAAAACGTCTTTTGCCAAGTGAAGCTGGTCGCTGTGAGCCAAGGTTGAAAAGTTTCGACATTGTTTTAATTAGCTGATTTATTATTATTAAAAAGAAAAAAAAATGAAAAAGCGCGAGAGAGTAAAAATGGGTGGGCTGCAAGTCACGATTCGATAATTACCATTTTCGTCAAGAAATGCAAACTGTTTTAAAAAAGTGTATTTCTCACTCCAACAATTATATTGTCCGAAAAAGTTCGTGCTTAATATAGCTTGAGAACAGTCAAAAAGACATTTTTGTGGTCTGGTAGGCTGCTCTGATAAAACAAGATCTATTTTGAATATTTTATCCAAAGCGGGTTAATATAGCACGCAAATTTATTCAGATCACGATATGAAGTTATCTTAAACATAAATAATTAAATAACAAAACGTTTTTGCATTTAAAAATATCGCACAACGGGTGTTTGAATGAACATTTCGTTCGTTTCTCTCCACTCTATTATTATGCCATTGGCTTATATGCTTGGATGCAATGAGTTGGATAAGAAAACTATATTAGCAGGAGAAGATAGTAAAAATGATGTACTGTCTTTTTCAAAAAAATGAAAAAAAATTACAAATTAATGAGAAAAGATTTTCAAATTGTTGAGAAACATTTTCAAATTATTGAGAAAAAGGAGAATAATTATTGAGAAAAGGTTGATGAGAAAAAAAAAAGGAGGGGTTTAAGAGAGGTGAAGAGATTGGTATTAACTCAAGGCATGATACTAAAATAATGGAATATAGTATGTTTGGCGAGCCAGAACCTACACCCTCAGGTTCATCAACATTGAAAGCAGAAAAATCTGTTTTGGGTCTCAAAACCAAAAAGACTGTATAAACCCAAAATGTTTTTAAGTGTAAAAACGACCGTAAACGCATATGGGACAAAACACTATGCAACTTTTCTTAAAGACATGTCGTTATATAATTTCTTTTTCTAGCTATATAAACATCAGATAGCCCTGGCGACCCTAGGTGGTTGTAAAGAGTAACCCGACAGGAAATATATTTGTAAGTTACAAGTTAATTTATTATACTGTTCTATTCTAATTTTACTATACTATGCTATTTAGGATTCACAACGGCCATGTCTATGGTCTACTTATTCCTGTCAGGCTGCTTGGTCATCTAGGGTCGAGTAAAACGGTAACCCCGGGTGAGCTATTGCTCACCTAATGAGTAGTCCCATCAAGACGTAAGTGCATGCATACATA
>VCJJ01001841.1:33892-53605 GCA_024139415.1 Backusella tarrabulga
GTTTATGAAATGAATAAATTACAAAGGGTTAGGACATGTATCAGGGATAGGCAAAGAGATGGACTTGGCCTTCTTCATTGTCTTTTTGGTATTCTTGCAGTTGGCACTATCATAAGTGATGCTTTCCTTGCCGGTGATTTTGTTGCCGTAAATCTTTAATGTGACAGGCTTTGAGAGGTCCTTGGTTTGGTTCCATTGGTCAATAAGTGTTTGGAGATCAGCCATGCGATCAGCAGAGTCATTCCTAGAGAGTGCTTTGTTAGGCTTATTTTATGCATGAATTATCTTTGATTTTACTTACCAAACACCACCGGGATAGCAGCAAACGAGTTGTCTACGTGTCGTAATGAATCGGGTCAAGTAGGACTTTTCTGATTCATTTGATTTTCGTGGCCCTGTAAGCTCAAGAATTCTGGGAAGATTAATGTATGATTCGACGTACTAAAACAAAAAAATGCAAAAAAAATAATAATCAGTAATTGAATGCATAAATGATTATCCGCTCCAATCATTTTGCTTACCTGCCAACCATGTTGAACAATGGCATCTAAAAACAATAAAATAAAGAGGGGGGTTTTTTTAATTATACTTTTCCTTCTTCTTTTCTCTCTTTCTTACCATAAAATAAGGCCTTCCCAAGATTTGAAGTAACATTTACACTAGCAGCATACTTTAATGCTGGCTTCATATACATTGCTTGACCGACATCCAGCTGAGTCTGAACAAAATTGGGGTCGTTACAAGCAGCTTTTTTCCAAGCAGCAGGGAAACCCGCTAAATCACTGGTATCATCTCTTTTGGGGGAGCCAAAGTCAAATTGACTCAACTTTTTCAACTCGCCAAGATATTTCTTGAGTGGTGCTTTGGGTGATCGCTCCACATATTGCTTGACAACAGAATAGGCATCGTTTGTACCAGTTGTAAAACCAATATAACCACTAAATAAAGGAGGACAATGAGTGATTGGTACATTATTATATCATCATTTGTATTATTTCAACTTACCAAGTATAACCACGACAGTCACCTAATTTCTCGACATACTTAATAAGAAGATAAGTTTAGCTTTATTTTTGTAGAGCACTCATTCTATTAAGCTTACCGCATAACCCATTTTTGTGTTGCCATTCTCGAAACTAAATAAACAAATTAATCAATGTCTGACATACATAAAACAATAATAATAAAAACATACACATTTGTGATCAATTCAGCCATTCTACTAGCATGTGAATCAATAGATTGAGTAGGAAGTTTGCTAATATCATAGAATCTACAGTAAAAAAAATTGCTGTCAGTCCTTTGTATATTCTCGCTAATTATAAATAGTCTCCTTACGTTGTGCAGTTCGATAACTTGATACCCTTAAATGCTGAACTGGATTTCTTTTTACTGTCTGTACAGGCACCCGAATCAGTAAGCTTACTGAACTCGAACTTTTTACATATCGAATCAGACGTTCCAAACGTCTTGCCAGTACAGTATTTTGAAGACGATGCAAACACGAATGGTAAAAGTAACACTAGACAAGAAAAAACTCTCATTATGAATGACACTAAAGAAAAAAGAGAAAAAGAGAAAAAGAAATTGCTTTCTCTCTTTTATATACAAACACACTAATTTTTTAATTGATCAAAATTTCCAATTTTGATAGTTCGTATGTAATCAAAATACGGTGACCACCCCCTTTTTATTCCAGGCACAGACAACTATAAAAGGCTATACTCTCATTTTACAATATAGATAAATCAAGCTAAAGTCAAAAAGTCAAAATATAACGCTGTATCACGCATCTTACTCTTGAAAAAAGAATTCCTCTTTAGTGAGATGAATGGAGTGGAGTCCATTTTAGCAGAGTAATTTCAATCACCAATTAAAACGCATTGTTTTTTATATAAATCAGCGTTTCTGTAATTTATCATCTCATTTTCTGCTTTTATGTACACTAATTAGACGAACAAGGTGCCACTGTTTTCAAAAGGAGAGAGTGAGAAATTTCAATGCTAATAATGCGGGTGCTTGTGATCAGTGCTATTGTAACATTCGAAAATCTTTAAACATTGCATAATTCAAAAAAGATATATAGTTACTGAAAGAATATATAAAAGACAACATCAATACTTGTAAATACCAGTTCCGAAATATAAATTACATTATTTTTTCTTTTCTTCTGTATTAAAAAAACTACACTTTGTAAATATCAAGTGATACACATATTTAAATTAAAAAACCCTTTTTTGGTCATAGTCTGATTATTATATTATTGCTATTATTTTGGATACTTTTTTCATTTGTGCTTCAAGTATCAATCAAAAAATAATTATTGCAATGGAATTACAATTTAAATGGTATATTCCGGAACGATATGTCTTGTTATTAAACACTATAATTACTCTCTTAACCATAAATGCAATGTTGTTTTTGTCTCAAGAAAAATAGCTCGGATATCATTTTTTATGGCAAAAGAGACAAGCCCATCGACATAAATATTTATTTTGCTTCATTCAGCCTATAAAATAGTTTAATAAAGTCCCCATGTGGTCATTCATGAATTAAGGTTTTTCTTTTAAAAAAGGCCTTTTGATCTGCATACTATATCATAATATAATTGACAGCCTTTATTTAAATTTTATATCGGAGGGGTAAAAGTAAACTGATCATTTTATTCACTAAAGTTCGTAAATGGACGTAATAATTGGTAAAGAAAGTATTTTTCGGACGATATAAAAAATCTCTATAAATAGAGCATAAAATAACAAGTTACTATCTTCCCTGGAGTATAAAGATATTTGTTGAGTGTTGACTCTAAAAAAAAGTGATACAGAAAGCCGCAGAAAAATAAAACAAAAAGGGTACACCCCAGTATCTCGAGGGGTGAAAAGAAATGGCAATATTGAACGTCCTCGAGATGTTCTTCAGTCATTGGATAAACAAAGACTCTTGGATAAGCACATTTAAAGTTCTCTTTCTCTTGTGTTTCAAAATATGCGCAGAGAAAGAAAGAGAGAGAGAGAGAGAGAGACTGATATCAGAAAAAAACTGAGTATCACATAATATGTTGGATGCAGGTAAAATTGTGCACAAAAACGCTATTCATACTCAACATAAGAAAATTTTGGTGAAATTGATGAAAGTCGATATTATCAAAAGAACCTAGTGGTTCTTTGTCAACCCAAGGTGTACTTTAATTCAGTTGTTGTTCTTCTCCAAAACACTCGTTGTTGGCAGGTTTTCTTACTTTTAATGAAGAAAATAGTCACTATTCATTCTTATATAATCTAAATGACCTTTATGTAGAAAATTGCCTTCAACCTAATCTTTTACTTTTTTTTGTACTGCAAATATTAATATTATTCACTATGATCGTTTTGTATTTGTCGATAATAAAATGAGTACAACATCTCGCCGACATCATGATTCGCTAAAAGATATTATGCCTTTAATATCACCCATGTTCTAACTATGATATTGAGATATACTATTGAGAGTAGTACATGTATGCAAATATATTTTCTCCTTTGTTCAATACTTCAAGCAGTCATCAGGATATATGATAAAATTATAAGCAGGAATAAATGAAATGGTCATAAATAATAAAGAGAGGGCGTTATCTGCAAAAAGACCATGAATTACTGATTATAAATGGGCTTTTATTATAAACAATGAGCTCAACTTTCATTATATATATCATTTAGTATAGCTAAATTTTTATTTCAGTCTATACCTTGAAAATGGAAATAGTCAACGGCATAGTGGCTTCTCAATACACTAAAAAAAATGTCAAAATAATCCATGGTAAATCATATGAATCATTCATCTTTACAAAATGCATGACTTGCAGATTATTTCGGCTTCTTCTCAACAAAAGACGATAGTTCCATTTTAAATAAAGAAAGGAAAAGTCAAGGAGTGATACGCGTTGTTATGTTTTGATCTTTTTTTTTAATAACGAAACAATGAATTGTTTTCACGCAATACAGTTTGATGATGCGTATCAACGTTACCTCATCATTTCTTTACTCCCTTCTTTTTTTTTAAAAAAAATTAGAAGTAGTAATACAGTGAAAGCGCTTACTTTTATGACTAGTTAAGTTTATGATACCTTTTGCAATATAGAAATCGTTTAATAGAAAAAAAATCAACAGGTTATATAGAGCTGGATGTTACTGAGATCGATAGTGTATGATCTGTCATCAATGTTAAAATATAATAATTGCATGTGAACAAATAAAGTATAGCGAACGAACAAATCCGGGGCGAAAACAAAAAGTATTATCCGTGCTCCCCCTTTTTTTCGTACGATATTACAATATGTTGTCAGCTTTTTCTTTTGTTCTCAAAAGAACAATTGGTTTTAGCTAGACCGTTTGTCAACTTTGTACTTTTGGGCCTTTTTCTTTTAAAAAAGCTGAAACCAATTTAAAATTATTTTTCCACATCGATGTATCCAATTTCAAGTATAATTCATGTACTACTTTAAGAGCATTGAATAAAAGTGTATTTATTGGGCATGTTCCTCCTTTTTTTTTTGGTCTTCCATAGAGAATAGAACCTAATACATAGGAAACTTGGTAGTGTCGATATATCCTTTTTGTATTTGGGTGTTTATACGAAAATAATTAGTTTGCTCAAATGATATGGTTGAAATTCCTTAAATTAATAAACAAACAAACAAATATATAAATATTTGTAGAATAGAGGAAGAGAGCGGGTTAAATTGTTTATATACTCTGTGCATAACCACATCAACAAATTGTTTTCGACGATGCAGAGAACGCTTTTTATTATAAACAGATCGATTAAATACAACCAAAGAAGTTGGCCTAAAAGAATTGTAACTTGTTTTTTATTCTACTTTTTAAATCAGAAAAATACAACACTAAACAAGTTCTCTCTCTCTCTCTCTCTCTCTCTCTTTCTCTCTCCATGTTTGTCACATATTTAAAACAGTCCACGTGAAGGTATAAAAAAAAAGAAGCGGTCTGTTATTTTATATATATAAATATATTACTTCACATTATGACATTTTGGATCTTATCATAGAAATAAAGGATCCGTATACCTTACATGGGACCTGAATAAAGGAGAAAGAGCAGTATACTCTTCTGCTTTGTACAACAGCTTTTTAATAGTTTTTTAAAGTTTACAAGTAGTTGCGGCTACTGCTTTTTTTATGTTCCACCAATGCATGGCGCTGTGTCCTGCTTATAGACGTTTGTTACTGTAAAACGTCAGCAGATGACTCTCTTTATAATATCAAAGGAATTCTCAAATGCATGGCATATTAGAAAGTTGTTTATTGTCTTTTTCATGTAATTCAAAATAGACTATTCTCTCTATCTTTTTGAAATATTTCTTTTACGTTTTGTATTACAGAATGCTAAATCTATTTTTGTAATACTCCTCTACTTTGTGCATCTAGAAAAGGCCTTTTTTGAAAAAGTACAACTCCTACTTATCTTTTGAAAAAGAAATCACTTCTTACAAAAACCCTCTTGCATTTCGTCCATCTCGATCAAAAAAAGAAAATGTTCCCTTTATATGTTTTACTAAAGAAACAAAGTGCCGTGACTAAAAAAGATTTACCTTAATGAAAAAGGGCGCAAAGCCCAGATTGACATTCTTCTTTAAATATAAATATTGTATTTTATAAAAGGAAATCTTTTTTTAAAAGAAAAACAAATGGAACGATAAACATATACAAGAGATGAGATGAAATAATAATAAGGAGAAAAGCAAGGGAAAAAAATGAGAGAGTGTGTATGTGAGGAGAAACGCCCCAGAAGGGGATCAAGAGAAACAAATGGAAACAAAATACTATAGAAACATATGCTAGTAAATAAGCAGAATGAAATGATTAAAAAAAACGAAAAAGCAAAAAAAGGGTTACAAAATGATATTGTCTCCCTTCTGAAAACACAATACACACACAACGACATCCTTTTTTCCTTGATGTCCTTTTCTTTTTTACAAGTCCTTATTGAACAAGGACATCATGGAAACTCATAGATGAGCGTCCAGTGCTTGGATCAATGATGGGTATAGCGTTATAGGGGCGCATAGAGTTCATTTGAACAGCAGTCCAGTACTGTTGCTGCTGATACTGTGACGCCAGGATAGGAGAGATTGAGTTTGATTTCATCGGTACAGACACAGGAGTCATATTTGAAGGATCAATGATAGGTATAGCTCTTCTTGGAGGACTGTTTACTTGATGCTGTTGACGAGGAGATATATACCCAGAGGACATGGATGGAGAGCTGTTTGGAGAAGACTGTGGTGATAAACGCTGTTGAATACGATCTCGGTGCTCAAAGGTTTCATCTGAGCACTGTACCGGACAAAACTCAAAATCATCATAGAAATTTCGAGCAAGCTCTAGTCGTGCCTGGATCTGGTCAAACCTTGATGCTGAAGACACAGATGATGATGAAGAAGTAGGTGAGGCTGATATTTTTTAAAAGAAATGTTAGTAACAAATATAGGCTGAGAGGAACAAGAGAGTGAACTCACAAGAACCCATATGAATAGATGTATTGTAGTAAGTGGCCATATTGTTAATAGGACTCATTAAATCAAAAAAAGTAATAAAAAGTAATAAATAATTAGAGTTTTTGAAAAAAAAAAGAGAGGGAAAAGAAAGAAGTACAAGTCAATTCGATGATTTATAGAGATTTTAGGTTATGCAAAATATTGAAGCTCAGGAAAACCGATTGGGGAAACGATTCAGACTAAAACCTTCTCTGCTCTTTGTGTTGGCCAATAGGATGTCTTTTTCAAAATAGGGTTTAGCTACAAAATCGAACACACAGACAAGGCGCTTTCTCTCTCTCTCTGTGTGTGTGTGTGTCCCCCCTTTTTTTCTCCCTTCCTCTGACCATCTTTTTTTTCTGGGTTCAATGCGCCCTATCGAAATCATGGGAATTCCTATACTTGTTATTCACTCCGCTTTTACTTTTGTCTTTGCTCTGCTTCTCCATCTTTTATTCTTTTTTTTTTGTCTTCACCTTGCCACTACTTTTTTTGTTTATCATCATATAAATAAATGATAATTCTTGTGTTTGTGGTTATACTCTTTTTGGGAGGTCTGACAATATACATGAAAAGGGTTCAGTGTAATAAGTCTTGTACTACTTGAATCACAGGATTCGCTTAAAGTTTTTTTTATATATAAAGAATAATTTTTTATTACATTTTTATTAACGAATAGAAAATGATCAGCTTTTCCATTGTGGAAGGGATAACACTAACAAAATGAGATATAACCTGTTCCTTGTTACAAGTGAGAAGAAAAAATCACCTTTTCTGTTATTTTTTGTTTATTGAAAAAGAGGGTTTCGAAAAGTTTGTACCTCACTCCCCCCGATTTCATCTCTCCCCCCACGTGGAAGTGCATGAGTTATTAATCACACCAATTTTTTTTTAGTTACAATCCTTTTTATTTTACTTACACAAATCGATCCGTTGCCTTTTTTTCTTGATGATCCTCTCTTTAGATGAACATTTCCACATCACTTCTTAAAAAAGAAGTTAAGTCACTCATCGCTCGATTCCACTTAAAATAATGACAACGATATAATCTTTTTGTCTGATAAAACCGTAATATGGTTATTGGTATTCTGATGGACATATAAACCAAGTTTAATGTGGTTCTGAATTTAGACCTGGAAAAAAGTGTTTTGGACATGTAGGAATTGCACGAAAAAAGAAAAAAGACGCTTACTTTTAAAAGGGTTTATCTTTGTAGCATAAAAAGCGAGAATTTCTACGTAAACACTTTATTTATGAACGAAGTACATTCTCTATGGTAGCCTAGTTCAATTATTTATACAGTGTTATGATCGAAAAAGAGAAAAAATCAATGATAATTGGTTCATCTTGAGACACATTTGAAACAAACAACCTGCATATATTTCCACTGCGCTATTAAGGGGCTGAAGAGGGGGCAATAGTTAGTAGTGTTTTGGTGAAACTACCACACTGAGTGTTGCACAGAAGAGATATTTGAAAGTCAAAAGTTGGATTAATAAACAAATCTTTATTTTCAAAGTAGCGCAATACATGTATTGTATAACAGATCAATACCACACATCACTTGTACCAAGTAAATAGATCACTTTTAATCGAAGGAGCTTATAGAGGGAACAGTCCTCTCAACTAACAAACTATCAACAAGTAGAAATGGGAATGAAGAAATCATTTATTCTTTATTTCATTCAGTATTAATTATGCGAAGACAACACATGGAAAAGAGTGAAGTTTAAAGGAAGTTTACATGAACATGGGCCAGAAAGGAGATATTCTGTGATAGTCAAACTTGGCTAAAACTACATCGTTGTTAATGACTACTTGAGTAGAAATGTACTCGAAGTCGTCCTTGACGGGCGCCAAATTAACATGCGCATGCGGATTATTTGCTGGAACTATTTGAAATCAATAAGGTTGGTTGAGAACCCAGCAAAATCTTGGATTGATGGTATAACATTTTTCTGGAGCTTTTAAAAATCTTGAGTGGTGCCCGCTGCATCGCACACAAATGTTGAATTATCTATATCTCTTCCGGAAATGATTGAAGGCGTTCGCATCATAAATAAACACAAATGGCATATCCACAAGTTATAATTTAGCGGCTGGAAGATATTTCAAGAGCAAAAAATGTTGTTAACCAGAAAACTAAAAAAAAGAAGAAGAAAGGGAAAGAAGTGTGGGCTAGAGGCTTAAAAAACAAAAGTGATGGTCGCATAATCAAAGATTGAACCTCAGATCACCATGTACGATGAGGTGTGTGGAATTAAGTTTTTAAAACGGCGTTTTTCCTTCTCTCTCTATGTTTGAAATGAAAACGTGTCCAATGATGAACCAAACCTCTATCTCTCATAGAGATAAGATCTTGGAAGTAAGTAAAAAAATACCTATCGCTAATTCCCAGTTATATCTCTAAGTAAGACAGATTGACAATGTTTCAGATACATAAAATGGTCATCCATTGAAAAAGTATCTAATTTTAAAACATTCTAATAATTTAAATATAACGAGGTTTAAAAAAATTATAGCAAGAAAGAAAATGTATAATATGGAGGAAAGCTTTACTTTTTTTAAAAAAAAAGATATGTATCAACCACCTTCTTTATAAAGATAGTTTAGTTTTACACTTAAATTGTGAGTACAAATCCAATAAATAAATTAGTGGCTTCCATCTTGTTCAACAGTGAACAAAATCATATTTAAAAAAAGAAATTATTTAAAACTTGGTCTATGCTTTATCATCTATTTGATTAGATAATATCAAAATCATTCATTTAGAATCATTTGCAGACATCCTGAATTCAACAGCAACATATAAAAAAAGGGGGAGGGTGACTAAAGAAAAAACTTCCTTCCTTTTTATTTAAGCTCAAGATGTAAGGAAGTTAGGCATCCAATAGAATCCTTGGATCTAGTGCCACTCAACTGTGACAAAATACGTCTCATATTCTAAAAGACCTGGTTAGCCAGTCACAGTAAACGATCTGAGGTTTAAAGCACGCAAAAAAGAGTTGACATATGTCTCTCTTTTTTTTCAACGATCTCTTCTTCTCTTTCTTCTTTAAAAAAAACTCCCATTTTTTTTAATAGTGTATTTTTATTTCAATACATAGAGAAGAAAATCTTTATACCATTTTGGACCATATATATTAGTGAACAATGAGCGATTTAAATAGCCCTAGAAAATTCCGCATCAGTTCACCATGTTCTTCCGCAAACATTGGTCCTGGATTTGACGTATTAGGTATGTCACTTTCACTCTACCTCACATTGGATGTCCAAGTCGGTCAAACAGACAAGGACTTTGAAATGACCTATTCCGGAGAAGGCGCCAAGGATGTTCCACTTACTCCAGAGCACAACTTGATTACCAAGACCGCTCTTTATGTCCTCTCCGCAAACGGTATTTCAGAGCTCCCCAAACCTGTCAAGATCCATGTCGATAACCCTATTCCTCTTGGCCGTGGTCTCGGTTCTTCTGGTGCCGCTGTCGTCGCTGGTGTCCTCTTGGGTAACGCACTTGGTAAATTGAACCTCTCCACAGAACGTCTTTTGGACTATTGTTTGATGATTGAACGTCACCCCGATAACGTCGCTGCCGCTCTTGTTGGTGGTTTTGTGGCCTCCTATCTTCGCGAATTGGATCCTGGTGCAATGAAGGGTGTACCTGCTTCAGAATCATTGTTGGAGATTGCACTTTCACAACAGGTACCCCAGCCCCCGGTCGGTATTGGTCATTTTATTCGTTTGGGTTGGGCAAAGGAAATCAAGTGTATTGTTATTGTGCCTCAGTTTGAGGTAGCTACTGCAAAGGCTAGAGCTGTACTTCCTACTCAATATGAACGCCAGGATGTGGTAAGTGAAAAGATGGTTTTTTTAGTCGTACTTTGTTATGGCTTTGGAGAGAGGAAGGGGATGTAAAGTATATATTTTTTTGTTAATAACGTCATATTGTGATTTTTTTAAAAGGTTTTTAATTTCCAAAGATTGGCTGTTTTGACCACTGCATTGGGACAATCCCCCCCTGATGCTGATTTAATTTATAACGCTATGCAAGATAAGGTTCATCAACCTTATCGTAAGACTTTGGTAAGTTTTGTTTGTGTGTGTGTTCGCAACAAATCATATTAATCACGGTGATGAATAATAGATTCCCGGTCTTCCCGAAATCCTCTCCAGTATTACAGTAGATATGTATGATGGTTTGTTGGGTATTTGCCTTTCTGGTGCTGGTCCTACCATTTTGGCATTGGCCACCAAGAACTTTGATCAAATTGCTGAAGCTGCTATGGCTCTTTTCAAGAAGCATGGTGACTTTGATTGCTTTTACAAGGTTTTGGATGTTGTAACTGACGGTTCTACCTGTGTTTATGAGGAATAAAAACCAAAAAGATAGATGTATATATCTTATAATAATTAATATATTTATTTTTTCCCACTATCTTTCTTTTTATGAGATAACGAGGGATGGGGAAAAGGTTTAATCGGTATGTGTATTTGGTGCTTTGGTATCAATAAAGAATCATCGTCTCTCTCCTTTTGTTTTTATTTGTGTACTCATGAAAGATTATATACACTTCACATTCTGATTATTGAGTTTCTCAAAACTCTACGTTACTCAAGGTGGTATTGAGCTTGTGCTTTTACATTTTATTTATTAATACAAATAAACATTGTCATTTACCGGGAAATAGATAAACATAAAAAAAGGAAGCTTCAAGACGATTGCCAATCGATCAATTTTAGAATAAATGCGGATTTAAAAAGACGCACAGTAATATTTAAAAGGACCAATTAGTTTTGATTTTGTTATTATCAAAAGAGTGTTCTATTTTCCACTGTATACTTCTGGAAAAGTACATCTTTATATTTGGAAAGTTATTTTAGAACAGCTTCGAATTTTAAAAAATAAATTAGCAATTACGAAATGAAATACATCAAATATTATTAAAACTAAATTAAATAAGAGACAACCTCGGTAAAATGTAAGCTAGGATTATTACAACAAAAAAGTGATTTCTCCGTGCTGTTTTGGTTTCTTTTGAATCAATTTCTCTGGATTATATATATAAATATATACATATTTACTTGTTTTCTTTCATCTCTACTTTCTTGCCACGCCTTTTACTATTTCTTGAAAAACATTTAAAAATTATCGTGGATAATTAAACACAAAAAAAAGAGAAAAAATAGATAATGAGGATTCGTTGGACCATTGCTATATTTGTTGCTGTCACTAATGCATTAGAATACGGTGTCCCGTGTGATCCCACACCAGTATACAGGTTTATATACATAAAATCAAGCAAAAACATTGAATTAATATGTGTCTATAGAGATAACTGGCAATATGAAGATTCTTGTCAAAATGTTTATTTGTATTGTGATTCTGGATCAAAATCTTGTAAATACAAAGGGTGTACAAATTCTGATTATGTCAAAGGGTAAAATCAAGAGGAGATTATGGAATAAAAATCGGAATCCCACTTGTATTAAACATATAAATAGATGGGATCTGTTACTTCGGGATTTACCAGAAAGATGTGACGATGCTACGTATTGTCCTGATAATAATTCGAAATGTTTGCCTACTGTTAATGTGGGAGCTCACTGTGAAATTGTAAGTCGCACATCATTTTTCCTCGCTACTATACTACTTTTATTTTCAAATGTCTCAAAATCTATTTAGCAACGTGATGATGAGTGCAAAGTAGAGCCCGCAATATGCTTGAATTCGACATGTTTCGTTAAAAACGCCCCTATTGGAGGTAATTGCGGAACAGATTCGTAAGTTGTCAATAGGGCTTCTTTCATCAGCAAATAAATTAAAAACAAAATAGGTCAAATTATATATCATATGATGCATCAGGCCGTGCGGTCCAACAAAACATTATCCGAGACAATTGCACAGAAGGCAGTTATTGTCTCCAGAAAAATAATAGGTGTGCCGTCTCCAAAGCAAATGATTCACCATGTCTCCAGGATCGTGAATGCCTGTCAGGGACCTGCTCCAATAGCAATGTATGTGTGGATGGTCCTGATGTTTTTCAACGCATTGATCCTTGGCTCTGGGGAGTTGTTGCCACATGTACTGTGATTTTTGTTCTGGGTACATTAGGTATGCTCTGGTTACTTCATCGCTATCAATCGAAAAAGGAACGTGCGAAAATCACAAAGTTCTTTGGTGATAATGAAGAATTTGCCAAATATGCGAATGCCCAAGACGAAGAACCTGATCAAGTGTATGTTGATGATATTGGTTTTTGTCCATACAGTCGTAAAACAAGTATCGTATACTTGACAACACCAGATTATTTGAAGTCCCAGTCACTGTGTACAAATCGCAGTTTATCATCAAGAAGCAGTTCTTTTACAAACATATTTAATGGCAGTTCACCACGCAATTCTACAGCATCCACAGCTGTTAATTCGCCAAGTGCTTTAAGAAACAATACCCTTAACCAAAAATAAATACAGCTATTTATGTATGTGATGATTATCTGCTTTAATAATATAGTAATATAATAGTATATATTATTACCAGGCTGCCGCATATATACACTTGTTTTAATTTGCCATCATGCATCTTTCTTTGTTAATTTGCGTGAAAAAAAAATAAACCTATCTTATTTTCTAGAATACACTTTTTCTTTTTTATTCCTTTCTTTTCTTGTTATTAATATATTTGTTCATATTTATCTACAGACCTCGTCTCTATAAAAATAATACTGTGTTGGATCCTTTCTTCTTACTCCCGAGGATTCAATGAAAAGTGTTTGAAATCATGCGGACATTTTAAGTTGTTTGGCCGAGCATCTTTTCCCTAAAAAATAAGGTCATCTCCTAGATCTTAAACTATTATGTAATTGGGTTTCTATATACACATTTTAATTTTTACAATAATCTTCTATATAACACATACACTTCATATGCATAAAGCATAACTAAAAGAAAATCCAAATTAGAAATAAATAATGAGGAGACGGTATATTAAAGTTGCCATACACATTCTAAGCATTACTAAGCATTACTAAGCTAGAGAAGTAGTATCCGTATTTAACATTAGTGATGCGGGAGCCTTTTGACTCCTTTTTTTCATTTCCTTAAGCTTTATTTACATAATTGTGAAAGAGAAAGCGTATATGAATACATACAAGTGTATTTTTTTTTGCTTTATCTGTCAGATTATACATCTGAAACAAAAACACTTATAAACTGATATTTGACTGTGTTTTTTTAGTCCTTTTGCATGGATTCATAATATCAACTATTAAATAGCTGTTGTCAAAATACTGAATCATTAGCTTTTATTTATTTTGGAGTTATGATACTGTACAAAACTCCATTGAATACAGACAATGTTGGCTATTATACCAAATCATGTTTTTCAAGTGATTCTTCTAGTTGAAATCCGGTAATGCATTGACAATGATTGTGTCTATTATCGTTGTTATCATGACAATATTTTCTTATTTTATAGAACAGCCCTAGTGACCCCATAGCTCATTCCTAAAAAAAATCAAGCCTGGTTTCTCGTTTTCTTCTGAGCTCTAGTCTACCTTAATACTTCTGGTGTAGTAAAAAAAAAGAATAACTTCATGGCGAGCTATCATCATCCTCTAATGTAATCGAACTTAACTACATAGGTATAATCAAGAACAATGCATAGTTCATGAATTTTAAACTTTTATTGGTTATAATAAAAAATCAAACAAACCATGATACCCCATCGCGTCTTCCATGTTAAACCCTTGTATACTCGCTGATACTTTTATACATTCATTATACGATCATTATTTTATTATTTCTAAATAGCCTGTGATGGCTTAACATTATTTTAAAATAAATAGCGGCAATGAATCCAAGAAATTAATAAACAAAGGATATGAATAAACAAATAACCAAAGGTAGTGAGAGAGCAAAATTAGAATTTTGTGAACGACAAAGTTCAATATCAGAAGATCCATATACGGTTCATATCATAAAAGATGGTTCTGTTTTCAATAGAGTATTGAACTAGTATCATTCGTCTCTCTCTTTGATTATCTATTTAAATGTAAAGAAGTGCCAAAAAAAGGGAAAGTTTTGTAAGACATTAAAAGCACACTAAACCATGATAGGTAAACCTTATGAAAGTGGCGGAAAAGACATTATTTCCATTCTTGTAAAATGAAAGCATGTAAGCAGTAAAAAATCGAACGTGTAGGGAGTAAAGTTTTATGTTTTTATTTTATCTTGTTGTTGCTATACTTGCCCTACTTCCATACATACAAATTAAAAAAAATATAATAGGTGCATACAAAATGCATCTCTAGTTGCTCATTGCCATATTATTTTGCGTGTTTTTTATTTGTTCCCTTGTGTAGTGCTCTGACCAATTATATTGATATGATGATATGGGATTGCACTTGTATTTAAACAAGTTGTTGTTTTGCAAAAATCAACGAAATGCACCGAAAAATGAAGACGAATAATAGCATATCATTGAACACGGTTGAATATCCTTTTTGAGCGCATGCACAGCAGTAAAGACTTAGTTTATCTCCATCATTTTCCTTTTCCGTTTTAAATAACAGAAAAGGTTCAAGACTTAATTCCAAAGAAAAAAAATGAAGGATGAAGGTCATAATAAGCAAACATCATATATTGTTACAATCAGGAACAATACGGAGAAGAAAAGCAGCTTTTTTATTATCAATTAAGTAGAGAGAGGAATTAAAGTGTACAGGTAAAAAGTATCTCGTTTTCACTCTCTGTCCAAAGTAAAAACGTTTTAATATGTACTTTTATATAACTTCCTAATTAAACCTTATATATGGAATAACATTGATACTTTAATATAATGAAACGGAGAATGATATTAATATTTCTTTATGTAAAAATGAGCATGTAAGAGAGAGTGATAAGCGAGGAATTAACTTGAAGCAAAAAAGAAAATAAATAAACAAAGAGAAAAACAGTCTTGGGTATATATACCAAAGTTTATCGGTCAAAGGATAGGAGTATGACATGCTATTATGATACTGAATGGGATATTCCAAACAGCTTTCGTATCGATGAGAAGACGACAATTATAGCCACTAGGGGCGGAGTAAAAAAACGTGTAGAGGATGTTTTGTGTCAGTGAATGCAATTTAAACGTCTGAGAAAAAATAGGGCCTCTTTTAATATCAAGCCTATTTGGAATGAAATCCGGTGTAACAATGGATGGTTTTTGGTTCTGCACGCGTGATGAATATTTTTACATTCTGTTCAAACATTTTTCCCAGTACTTGGTTGTTGAAAGAGATCTTTTCCTAATGTGAAAAGTACTCTATTTCTTATCGTTTTGTGAAGATAATAAAAAAAGTGACGTATATACGCGGAGAGACACAATAACAAAAACAGAAAAACGCACGATCCAAGGTTTATCATTTTATATGGGCTGTCATGCATCACTTTTTAAGGAAATATAAAAAAATTATTAGTATTTACTGATTGCCGTTACGAAAGCTAAAGCCAGCAACAGTAAATGATATTAGCACATGCTTTGGGTTTGTATGAAAACATGTTTTATTATTATTTTTCATTTTTACTCTTTTTATATCTTTTTTTCTTATTTTTTTTTTTGGTCACACAATGATATGTCGTCCCCCAATTTAGAATCAATAAAATCTCCACCTTGATTTTTTTCACTCCTTCTTTCCCTTTTACTTTTTTTTTTAATTCTCTGATACACACAAAGCTAAAAAAAAATAAGAAAATCCATGTTGCCTCAGTTCGGCTATATTGTTGCACAGGCTGGTGCTGACTCTCACCACCCACCTCAACCTCCTCCTCCACAAGCTAAACAATACACACCTCATCAGCCTCCTCTTAATGAGCAATACCCTTATTACGCGCGACAGCACTCTCCACCACCACCACCTCCTCCTTCTTCCTCTTCTAACAAGTCTACTACTGCCACTTCGACTCCTATGCTACCTCCTCCTCTACAATATATGTATGCTCCTCCACAGCAACAGCAGCAGCATCAACAGAGAGAGGATTATTATAATAATGGCAATAATAATAGTAAATATTATCCTTACGAACAAAGGCAGGATCCTATGCCTTATAGACCTTTGCAGCCATTGCCTCCCCCTCCCCCTCCGCCTCAATCATGGCAGCAGGTTGATCCATATCAACAGCAGCAGCAACAACAACCACATCTTTCGTCTGTATGGCATACACCACCATCTGCGCCTGTGCAAGAACAACAACAACAACAGCAGCAGCAGCAGCAGCAACCGATTAATACAAATATAAATAATAATGGTAGTAATAGTAATAATAATGATCAACAGCAGCAGGAATATGGAACACGCTGGCAAGGTAAAACCCGTCACATACAAACATACCCACACGCCATTTTTTATTTAATATTAAAAAAAATATTATATATTATAATGGATATAAAAAGAGGGGGTAGAAAGAGGTGGCTATTCGCCTATACATTTAGAAGGACGGTGCTAATCATGTATTTTATTCTTTTAAACACATAGTGGTGGAAGAACCAATAGAATTAAATGAGAGTAAGGTGTTGCGCCGGTTACGGGAATTCAATGATTTAATTACATGGATGGATAGCGAGTTTTGGGAGCAGTGTGACGAGTAAATAATTGTCTTTTCAACCATGTGAACAAAAAGACTAAAAAAAACCTTTTTTTACTAGAATTTATCGGGAGAAATTGCAGTCCTTACAGGATGAGATTCAGACAATTCAAAAAGGTAGTTTTTGGTTAAATCGGCGATTCCATTTTACTTTTTGTTCTAATCCTTGGTTAAAATAAAGGAACACATTCGGTATTCCAAGAGACATTATCGGACATTGAAATGCGTCGCGAACAGACGATTGAGCATGCAGTGAATTTTAGGGATTATGAATTATCACTAGCACAGCTTCAATATGATCAAGAGATCAGCTTACTAGAAGAAGAATACCAGGTAAAGTCTGAATATGATATATCAACCACATGATTTAATAAGGCCCTCTCTATACACAAAAAAGAACGAAAAACATAACCTCCATGAGATGGTTATACAGTCTATCGAGGAGCGAAGGAAACAAATCAAAGAAGATAAAGATGATTTTGAAGGTGATGTTCAAGACTTGTTCCGTGATGCTTATGCACGTGTGAATACAAGACGAAATTTGCGCAAGAGAACAAATTTTGATCGACATCACAACACCGCATCACCTTCGCGTCAAGATCGAAGACGACAAAGTAAACTATAAAAAATACATCTTATGAAAACCGTTCATTTTAACAATGCATTTATTATAGATCGTCAGGCAACACCGCATAATATACATGCAGCGCTCTCATCCATGGAAGAAGAAGAATTAGAATCTGAATTCTTGGAAATGAAGGTAAAATAATAGTAGTCTAACTTGTTGTAAAAAAAACTTAGACACCTTTGTATTCATTATAAATAGGGTGGTCTTCAATCAAGAAGGCAGGGAAATACAAATCAATCAAGACGATAATACCCAAAACGAAACAAACAAACAAAAAAACTTTAAAAATGAAAACAAAGCACAAAAAAAACAAACTCACTCCATTTTTTTAATACTTTTTTTCTCTTTTGACCCAATTTAATATGTATCATTTGTTCTCCTTTTGTTTTAATAATAGTTTACAGCAAAAAAGAAAATATAGTTATAATAATTATTGCACAACACGATCAATTTATTGGATTGAACTTGAAATTTCAAATGATTCGACGTGAAACAGTTTGCAAAAGAAACAGGAATTTATAGACAGCGAGCAATTACAATCATTTTTTTTATTTCGCAAACAAATGACTTTCCACAAAACGAGGAAAGGATGCCGAAAGGATCTACTGAGTGAATTAAAAAACGCAGGGGCAAAACATATAACGGAATTTTAAAATGATTACCATTTTTGATTATATCGGAAATTGACTTTTCACAATTTTGTGTGCGACAAATAGTAGTTTGTTTGCTTTTTGTGCAACAACCATGTTTTTGTTGTTGTTTTATAAACAAAGTAGCATATTTTATTGATAATAAAGGTATCTATTGTTTTATGTGGGGTTTGAGTGCAAGTAATATTTAATTAATCATTTTTTTTAGGAATCACCTGGTATCCCAGGTACTTATGTAATTACCTTTTGTAGCTATTTGTCTATCACTTTGGCAAAAATATATTGTATTTTTACTAGCATGATAATTTGAAAGTCTTGTAATAAATAATGCTAATAAATAACATATACTTATAATGGCAGGTTATAAGAATCGAATCCCTACGAAGAGATGGTCGCTTTTTGTGCATCTGCCAACATATAACTTTAAAAAATTGAGCGCCGAATGTCCCATCAATAATATTCTCATTTCTCGTCTTTTTCCATATAAGATTTAGCAATATATATATATTTGTCTTTATGAAACTACTTTTCTGCAATAATCATAAAATGAACAAGTTTTAGAGTAGATAGTTCTTCCATATTTCTACTTTTTTTATATTATAAATACACGCGCGGGTCGATCGGAAACTACTTTGAAAAATAAAGCATTGTTTTATAAGCTCTTTTTTATTACTATATTTATAGACAGTGATAGCAATATAAAGAAGAAAGAGAGGAAATACTTAAGCATTTAGCCATATATAAGCAAAATAATTTATGATTATCTATACTGGAAAATGGCTGAGTCGCCGATTTGAGTCCTCAGCCTTAAGCGGACTTGAAAATGAATAAATTTAATTTTACCCAACCCCTTTTCAGACATAAAGCGCTTTGTGCATTAAATATAAAATAAACTTTTTGCATGATACACTTTACTTTATCTTTATTTCTTATTTTTCTTTTTTAAATAACATCAAATTAACGCAGAAAATAGCTAGAGGAAGAAGTAATATCACGAAATATTTGAACATTTTATTAAACTTGTTAATAATTAAATGCTCGATAGAACGTACTCAAGTATCCAATAGATTGGGAAATCAAGCATCAAGCAGTATTCCTTTGCCCCCTGTAATGCCCCAATATATAGGTGCCTTAAATTCTGATTATTTATATGTGCAAAGAGCTGAAGAGGCTGCATTATTTTTTAGTTACTCGAGTAAATTGAAAGGGTAGTGTTTGGTAATATGTATATTTCTAATTAAAAATATAGTATATAGGTTGTCAACAGACACTATAAAA